>JAUMGZ010219218.1:0-21848 GCA_032359645.1 Pododesmus macrochisma
AGTATTTGAGGACTTACATGACCATGAAAAACTATTTCTGCCGGAACTGCACGCTCCTGGTAGGGACTCCAAAGTAAGAAATGTTGAAAAGAAGTGGTCTGATTAAGATCGATTGGCATTCTTTGATGGAGAAGCTAAGTTGTTCCGGGAACCTCCATCTTCGCAAGCCAAGTTTCGCTACACTAAGTTTCACCCGATATGATAAGCGAACTTAAAGTAAATGATTCGTATACGCTGGCTAGCGAAGATAGGGATCCTCGTGTAGGAAATTTCAAATCGCCGATCCTAAAATATTTCTACGAAAAATTCTAAAGGTGTAGGCGACACATCTTTGAATAGGTGGATCCAACTTCCTTTTATTTTCCAGGGAAATGTTGCTTCGATTCCCGCCTTTTATTAGTTATTTCTGCTCTTTATGTCAGTTCAACATGTTTTCCCTAAATATTTTCCACTTTTGCTGTGTGAAAATAAATTAAGTAAAGGTAACGTTTGACCAAATTTAAACATTAAAAAGATAATAATACATGAAGTTTATCTTTGAATGTTTTCTTAAGGTCATATTATGGTAGCTTTCATTGATTCTATGGATATAGATGTTATTACTGCAACAACGAACAACGACAAAAATATATTTACAAAAATTTACATTTGTCTTTTCTATAGGTTTGTTTGAAGTTAGAACTAATAGCGGCATATTTGAACGGATCACGCTGTACCATATAAGCGCTACACCGCTAAATTCAACTATCTGTAATGACGTGGCATATGGCTCATCCGGAGAGAGAATTCATGTGGCGTTATTGGATGGTAAGTAATATTTATGTCAAAAAAAAAATTGTAAATGTTTTTAAATTACAATTTTTAAGGAAAAAACTGTTATAACTAAAAACAAACGACTGTCGTGGAAACAATATTGGCATACAACATGTTTGGTAAAGCACCAGTAAAAAAAACTGGTTAAGTGTATGTGTAATCAAGAAACTAGTTGATCGTCTGCTCAAGAATTTTTAAAACGAATAAACTAAAACTCGGGGAAATAACAGATATCCTTACTATCTAAGGAGTCAATTTAGGACATTTGGGCTAGTTCTTGCAAAATAACGATTTTGTTCGTACAATTTAACTAATCATGAACCTTATCGCCATCCTCTTTCGTACAACAAACTACTGTTCTTGTGGAATATTACAAGAAGAAACAACACAAATCACACCAATGTTCTATTTTGAAGACTTGAATTAACCCATACGTGTGTGATCGTATAGTTAATATATCGAATTATTGTGACAAAATTGTGTTTGTCTTTGGAACATCTAACAACATCTCATTTAAACAAACTGTTTGTATGAATATTTATGTCTGTTGTAGGTTCAGAAACTAGTGCTAAAATAGATTGCCCAACATCTATGGCAGGCGTTTTTACTTACACCGGAACCACGTGCGCCAGTACCAATGTAGACATCTGCACAGACACAAGTCAAGTCGTCTTTAATACAACAATATGTACAGAGAACATGTTTTACTCGCGTAAGTGTCTAATATGACTTACCATTATCACCAAGCCAGACACGAGTGTCTAAAAATACAAAATAGCAAAGTTAAATAGACCACCAATAAATAAAACATATACAAGAAAAAAAAGAACCAATTTTTTGTATACAAAAATGCAATGTGAAACATACCTATGTAGCTTTGCTTTACCCAGGTCTCTTTCTATTCAAAGTTAATTTTCTCTATAGCGTCCAATTATGACAGCAAGATCTGGGGTTCGGTACGTGGGTGCCTCCCACGGGGTATTGGCTCTTTCCTTTTATAAATATAGTATTTATCGGAGGCATGTTTCAGATTGCGTTTTTGTATTTGCGTAATCATGAAGACAAACGTGAGTGTTTAATATGACCACCTATTTGGACACTGACGTGAGTGTTTAATATGACCACCTATTTGGACACTGACGTGAATGTTTAATATGACCACCTATTAGGACACTGACATGAGTGTTTAATATGACCACCTATTTGGCTCCTTTGCCTGTATATATCTAGGTTTTGTCTATTCAAAATTCATTTGTTCTTAAGCTTCTATTCATAACGGTTGATACGTAGCTGGGCCTGGAATCTTAGACGAAGTCCTCTCACACAGAGAAGTGGTTTTTGTCTCTAATAAATGATATATTTATAATCGGTTTCAGTTGACATTTTGTAATTTTACTACCTGGGTTTCTTATTCTGCTGGTTTCCTAGGCTCGAAAGTGATTATCTCCAAGTAGCATTTATCTTCTGATCACTAGTTATATTGAAACCTTTCTTAAAACCATCCAATAGATACATAAATGTATGTGCCTGTTTTGATTAGCATTCATACTCTTTAGATATTTCTGACAGTAATTTTCTTCTATAATTATCTATTTTGTTTATGTCGTAACATCATCTCTGCAGACGAGGACCTGTTTTTCCTAAACAGATCATAGGCGTAGCGTGGTCTTTAAAATAACCGAGGCAGGGGATCTGGGGGGCGCAGCATAGACTTGACCATTTCTGTGGTAACCCTACCCCCAAATTTGAGTGTGCTTCTTCCTTCCATTTGGATTCTCAGTCTTTGCTAGCGTATGCTTTGTCCAATGTAAATAATATTTTACTTTTGAACGTCCATTGACGACGGTTGTGTCGTAGTTGATAATGGAACTTGATCAAGTTTCCCCGAAACAACGTAAATTTCACCCTACCCTTTCAGATGTAATCTTTATTTGTGGTATGTCTAAGCTTGCACTTTCGCATATTTACAGTTGTTGTGGGGATGATATAGTGTTGACATTGTATCGATTACATTGATTTTGTTTTTGAATGAAACTTTAAACAATATTTAAACTGGTTTATGAATCAGCCAATGTATTGAGATATTTCTTTTCAATTACTCAACAGAAAATGGTGTATTAGACTGCGTCTATTACCAGACGTTAAATGGCTACACCTATATCACCCTTTATAATGAGGACACCACACCGGATGGGTCTACATACTATCAATTTACATGTTTGGTGAGTATTAACATAAGCACAATCCTGCATATTACATTGTACAGTGGTCAAGGAGATATTCTTAAGCCGTCCATTGGCACGGGCAAACAAAAGGTAAATGCGGGACACTGGGAGAAAAAATAACCTAATGTACATTTATTAACTATAAACGGAAACATCACGAACTTCTATTAAAAAACCAGAAGCGAAAACAGGTGCTCGAGATATCGTAAGCGCTTCCTGCTACACATGTGTCACCCACCGCGATGTTTATTGATTATCTAGAATTTTTCTTAAAGACGTGAAGCACACGCATATATTTGTGTAAAGTATATCAATCATGATTAGACACACCAGTAAATAACAATGGTGCATTGGTTAAGACCCGTCAATCACAAAATCGACCGACTTATTGCTTTAGAGCACTAACGCCGCAATAGGAAATCTTCAAGGCTCACTTCTGTTGCAGTTGGACCAAAGTTTTGGAAGACTGGTGATATTTGGTTTAAAACTCACCATTAGATAGAGACATGATTCTATCTAAATGCTACTCATAAAACATATTGTATTACTATTGCAGGTAACAAATAAAGCAGGAAACTTTTTGTACGCCAGTTTCAACCCAGAAGCATGCGCACCCTCACAGGTTCCTACCACTGCCCCAGTCACGGGTAAAGTTACGGTCTTAGAGGACACCGCTACCTGTACGTATGTCCAATAAATATATTATCTGTTAAAGGGAAAGAAAAAAATGTTATGAGAAAATTTTAGTTGTAAAATATATACACATTTCTTTTACAGTTAGAACATAAAGTGAGTTAACATTTCACGTGTACTATACTCTATATACGTAATATCTATTATAAAATTAGACTTAGAAGTAAGTTAAACATATGCTATTTGTAACATAAACAACTTTAAAGTATACCCGCTATCCAAAATAAAGACAAAACAAAGTTGTTGATTGAAGAAAGCCACCTTGATGTGGAGTTACTAACATTCAAGATTATGTTCCATTATATAATGAACAATTAACATCTAAATTGAAGCCATCAATGTGCCATATAAAAAGAAGTAACATCTTTAATTATAGAGTAAGATTAAAACGTTAACACTTAATTTGCACTTAACTCAATATAATCTACATCTATTATAGAGTAAATACTAAATATACATAACATATATTATTCATATACTATATAGTGTACTTTACTCAATATGAATAACATGTATTTAAGAATGAGAAAATGAATTAAGTTAACAACATTTTACTTAAATAGCACACATAGTGATGCATAACCTAATTTATTTGTCGGTGATATATGTTCAGAAAGATAATATAACCCTACATGTTTTTTTTTGGTATTTATTCTAGCGTCCTGTTGTGAGTATGACTTAAACATTACAATAAATCATGTTTTAAAGAAAGAACACATACGGAAAAGTTGGATGTTTTATCATCAGCTGTTTACATGATAAAAGCTTAGGCTATTGTCGTGAAATCACCACAAAAAGGCATTGTGAAAAATTTAGCTTTTCGCCTTTCAGTAAATTAACAACAGTGAACATGGATTCTGTTGTTATTCTTTCTTTCATTCTCAGTAAAACTTAACCACTACAAATTGTCTTTAATTTGTATTTAGAAAAGTAAAATGGCTAGCAATTTAAAGTTTATGAATTGAATACAGATTGATATACTTTTGAAAAGCTTCAAGCACATTTCTTAAATTAGGTAATAATGTCACGAATGTATAAAGTTGAGTTTCATTTAACTCACAGATCCCACAGCTGCACCTTCCGTGACCTCCACTACTGACTTAACCTGGCTATATATAGTCATCGCTGTCATCTTCATCATCCTCATCATTGTTGCGATAGTTATACTTATCTGTTGTCTGAAAAGAAAGCGTCGAAAAGAAAGCGACGAGGAAGCAGCAGACGATAGCGACACGTCATCACAGGATGGTCAAAGCGACGACAGCGATAAAAAGTCTGACGAGGAGAAGACGAACGAAGAAGAAGAAGATAAGACTTCTATTGACTCTGGATTTATTCCCGACAAGGAAGAGGAAAGAAAAGACCACAGGATTAAGACTGACGTTCTTACACATGAAGAGGAGGGAGAACAGGACGATGACAATGACAGACCAGGGACCAAGATGGTGAGTAATGCATGTAGAATATGCCGTAGTGTAAAGTTAACTTGTAGATGGCCACGAAATTTTTGTATAGCCATTTGCTATTCATTTTGATTTAGCGTTTATGTTTTGTTTTTCTGCATGTTAGAAAATAGTTTTAAGATGTAATATGCACATCATAGGAATTATACATATTGCTAAGTACAATGTGCATGCAACGGATTATATTTGCTCGAAAATTATTGCAACTAATACACTGTAACGAAACTTCTTCTTGCTTATATTCTTTTTAATTATTTGTAGAAATCATTTCTATTTCATTGTTTTATTCTTTTATTTGTACAATCAACATTTGTGCATAAAATAGTCTAGAATAACATTGTCATTTCTAATTTGGTAAAGGAACTATATTTCTAGTTTTAATGTTAACAGGTGGTTGTCCCTAAATAGAATTCTATTTTCAGCAAAAACTTCCTTCTAATGCAAAATTTGTTACATGGTAAATACTATTTTTCTGCCATAGCATGACAAATTATTTATGGTTAAATATCGTAAATACTATTATAGGTGGCAGGTATAGTTTTGAAGCACATTGTAGATTATGTTGTATTCATCGGTTAGTTGATGAATTTAAAGTTTATTGTTTATGGTTTGCATCAAGGATGATATAGTAATGTCCAGAACAACAGGAGTGATGTTTCATGTTTGTCAATATTCTGAAATCGTTAGGCCCAGCTCAAATATCAACTAAGGTGGATTACCAAACGAATTTATATTAAGAAGCCCAGTGCCGCACAATACATTTGGCTACGTGATGTCATTTATATATTTTGCTGTTGAGGGTGTTTAACATTGTCGTTCGGCTCATTTGATAATTTATTTATCCAGCCACTCGGCTCCTACGGTCATTAATCAATTCATTCAATTGGAAGTAACTGCTGTTGATGTGAGTTTTTTTTTCTACCACTGAATTGTATGAATTTGATTAGACTGGATGTTGATATCCCCATCCACAGGGTCCTATTTACCATGTGTGTAGTTCACTTAGGTTTACCATACAAGTTTTACATTTTACAGCCATTCCTATATGTTGTGCTTGTTAAATATTAAATGTATAAAAATGTATGTTTTCAATTTTTTAAAATAATGTATGGGTTTGAGACTACCATCTCCGCGAATTAAGTGGGATGATTGGGATCCAATTAACCGGTTTAACCCCAGTATTGATTTCTTTGCACGAACGACCTTAGTCATTCCGCGATGGTTGCCGGCCTCGAATATGTAATGTTGTTTTATGTATGTTTCATGACCATTTGATGTTTGTTGGCGTTTTCCGAGGTCGTCAGTCCCTTTGATTCAGATCTGTTCCTTCCTTAATTTCTGTATGAATTAAATGGTTCATTAGTCAATAGATAATAAATCATGGAATAATAGAAATAAAATACAGGGACTCATATAAAATATAGGGACACATATTTGCCTTTATTAACCGCAGAATAGAATAGGAACCCATTTTAGTTTAAACAAATTTTACCAAGGTTTAATCCAAATATCTCGGTAAATCAATTCAAGGTAAGCGTTAAGACCCGGTCTCGAGCTTATGTTTTCTAACGGAATAGAACAGTATATTACATTTATAACATAAGTTTGTATATACTTTTCATGGAACATGTTTCAATACGATGACTGCATGGATGTACCAGCATTAGCCTAATTGATTGTTGGCGTGTATGTAAAAATCACCGGTTTGTTGCCATGACATGGAAATGAGGACTTTCCAATTGATGTATTTTACAATAAAAAATACATGACATGCAAATAGCAGTTTTCAAAACTGTAAAGAAGAAAAACATAATATTGATTTTGTATTTAGGACCACCTAGTGTATGTAGAAATCCAAGTGTTACTGCTAGCTAGGATAACCATATATTGACACATTTCTATTGACCAAACAGCAGTTAAAAACCCTCTTGCAACTTAATCATTAACTCGGAAGGATAGCCTACGTTTCAGTGATATATCGACAATTGTATCCGGATGGATTAATTTGAAGGTGTATCTTCCATGCATGCAACATGTCACATGCTTAATCCATCGTGCTCGCTAAATATGCCGTGCATACCAAATTCTACATATCAAATTTAGGAAGGACTGCAACTGAATCAGACTTCCTGACAACCAAAGAAACACTAACAAACATTAACTTGCAATATGAATACACATTAAACAAAATATATATCACATTAATATTCGAGGCCAGCGAACACTACGGACCTGTGCCTGCCATTCATTCAATTGAATAGTGTGGTGAAACCGATTAACTGGATTCTAACCTTCCCTCTTAGCCTGTATTCCTAGAAATGCATTATGCTAAGCTGAAATGACATTTAGCTATGAGTCAGATCCGACTAGCAACCAGAGGGGACAGAGCATCAGAACCTTATCTCGTCTGAAGAGGCCTGGATAGGGTCCGTCATCGAGTCTCATCAGCATTACGAGTCAGCGAGTAGATAATAAAATATTTACATTAAAGGCTGTATAAGGACCCAAAATCATGCACAATGATGGATCATATCTTCAATTCTTAATTCTTAAAGAAGTAGAAATTTATCCTTAACTCAAAATGGTTCTTCCTGGTGCACATCAAAAGGTTTTTCTATCGTGCACATAAAAATGGTGAATATCAAATATGTATTTAATACTTTGTATTACGTGTTACATTGTAGATGATAAAAATGGACATATTGTGCATCGGCAAAGATGACATCGGTCAAAAGGCTGTATTTAATTTGTATACTTGGTATTTGACAGTATCTGCTATATATCTTTATGTTGATATGTTTTTGTTTCTAAACTCCATAGGAAGGATGTGATATCCTTTGAATACCATGTAATTCTTCCTTCACTCGTAAGACGTGAATTTCTTGTCAATCCCTATAAAAGAATAAATCTGTTTATATATGTATTATGTGAACATGTCGTTAACACCTTGTATACACATTTCAACATTATCGATTTCCAAGTGAGTGCATTGTGTAAAAGAAAATGACATTAGTTCTATGATATATGCGTAAGGTACATTTACGCCTTTGTTGAAAAAGATCCTCAAATAATCAATAGCAAATGTGTATATGGTGCATCTTTAAATTTGCAAATTTGCAAAGAAGTAAACGTATGGCATTAAAAAAACCTTTCATATATTAAATTCTTTTTACAACAAATATAACGAAGGAAACTTGAATAAACATAAAATTGATTTAGTATGTATTAAGTTATATTGATGTAATCACTTTGATGTAGATAAATAAAACGCAATCTGATTAAAACCAGATCTACGCTGCTCCCGTTATTTGGATATCGCATCGCGGCATCCTGGGAGCAAAGTGGATCTTGTTTTAGTCAGATTGGATAAAATGCCATTTGAAAGGATTTATATTGATTAAATAATAACGCAAGGAACGCGGTGCATAACAAAGGAAGCAGTCCAGCATAAGGCATACATCTTCACAAGGAATTTAATAATTGTTCCGGGAACTTGTAGCTTGTATTAATTAACACATCCATGTCTTTGATATCGTCTTGTGAAAACTATTGGTTGTAAAACGTGAATAAGTTTACGGCTGAAACTTGACAAGTCTGCGTTTGAGAATTTCTCTTTTTAAATAACCTTTATAAAATTTATTCGTGTTTCTTCACGGTAATGCTTTAAGAAAGCCACTTAACTTCACAGCAGTTTTAAATCCTATGTATAATTTAGGAGTTATATACATTTACTTTCTAGTGAATCTCTGGTTTTGGGCATTGTCAGTTAATCACTTGTTTCAATAAAGAGACGACTGCCGCGTATGCGTCGTGATCAATAGCCGTGTGTTATGAACAAGGTAATTTAATGATCGAGAAATCGTTTCAGTTTTTCTTTCTATTGGTTTGAACGGGTATGTTGTTAAATAAAAGACCTGTTTTTCAATGATGCGTGTTTGTGTTGAGTTAATTTTACCGACATTTAACCGAAGCATTACCTACATAGTATAGTTACTATAGGTGAATAAACATACACTGGTTAAGTGAGTTCCTATAGGAAAATATAAACAGTTAAATTTATGCTATACTTTACGTGGCAAAACTGTTGCCAATATGCATACTATTGCGAGTAATTTAACGTGCCCTGTTGGTTGACAAAGGAAGTACGTCGTGGTATTGATTTAATCATTTTGACTGTTTATTCAATCAATTTTCTAATTGAACTTGGATACTGATGGAACAAAAAAAGACAGTTTCTAAGCATTTGGATTGTAGGAAGTTTTATATTCTATAATCTACAATGGACGAATGTCAGTATTGTAATGGCCACTTTCTAAACACTACAGAGTAAAATGTCAGATTTGGGCGAGAGCGTCGCTCCTACAACGTCAAGACTTGAGGACCGACAGGAGGTATGTTCTATTGTGTGTGCTTTCAAAGACGACACTATCCTTTGTACCTTTTATCCAAATATTATTTTAAGCTACTTCTTAAACCTTGAAAATCTAACGGTGAGATGAAAACAATGCTAGAGCTTTATAGTATATTGGTAACAATAATTGGGATTGAAATCCAACAGTGTGTGTATCCCATACTAATTAATCCTCCCCTTATTGCTTTT
Organism: Pododesmus macrochisma; assembly: GCA_032359645.1. NCBI lineage: Eukaryota > Metazoa > Mollusca > Bivalvia > Pectinida > Anomiidae > Pododesmus > Pododesmus macrochisma. The sequence goes on from JAUMGZ010219218.1 coordinate 9,795, forward strand.
ATCCGCTGGGTGATAATAATTTCTTTGTCATCTCACCATTTGCTGCTTAATATTTTATGCTTGTTATAGTATATGACGTCATAAGGTCGTCGCATATTTGACCTCACACGTGCTTTTGACCTACACAATTGACGTGTACTAAAGGTCACTGTTTAAGTCACCTTTTGTGTACCCAATAATGTACAGTATAATAACATCGTTGGGTTATTTCACCTTATACAGTATACTAGGATAATAAAATTGAATAATTATAGTCTTACAAAAACTATGATAATGTAAATGAGTTGTTGCATCATATAAAGAATACTATGATAATGTTATTGAATTATTGTGGTCTATAGAAAGCTATAATAATATAACTGGGTCATTGTAATCTGTAAAACATACTGACAATATAATTTAACTATTTTGGTTTAACGAAAACGATGATAATTCAACTTGAGCCATTGTTCCCTGTAAAGTATACTACATGAAGTATTGTGGTCTAATGTAATATATGTGATAATAAATGTGAGTTTTTTTACCCTTTAAAGTATACCTTGTGAATATATGACACAGACTAAGAAACACACTTCTTTGAATTAATTCAGTCTCTATCTAAAAGAAAAATGTAACAGGGAATTAATACTGAGTCTCAATCTAAAAGAAAAACGCTGTAGTGATTCAGTATCGAGTCATGTAAAAGAAATTTGTTCTATGTCTTTACAATAGCATATGGTAAGCATAGCAAAACCATACAGAATACAAGAATAAACTGTTGCCATCATACATTTGCAAAAACGAATGTCATATTAAATGAATATGTGCACGTGATGACCTAATTTTGTTGCATTGATTGACAATTATATTGATGCTTCTGAGAATCGTTACCTACCATATACATTTTCTACAGAAAAATTTCATATTATGTACCTGCTCGTTTTTACATTTCATTATTATCATATTGTTATGTTGTCACTGCTTGCATATAACTATACATACACGTCATTAAATCAAACTTCAGTACTTCTTTGCGCATGTGCATAACCATTATTGATAGATTTTGTAAAACCTAGCAACATTCGTACACCAAATATACTGAACGCAATGACTTTTCGTGTAGGACTGACTGCATGTATTGACAAAAGAGTTAAAGGATTATAGAAATTCAACTGAAATAATCTTTAATCTATACACTGTTGTCATATCTTTTAACAGGCAACGTGTAATATATACCGTTATCTGTCAATCTATAAATCAACTCTTACACTACTTCTCATACATGTATATATTGTGGACCTATGTTCGCTTTGTAATACATTAAATGGCATACAACTAAGCAATTGCTGGATAATACGGACATCGCTGAATGATTGTTTAACATAGGTATATTGAAGAAAAAATAGAATTAAAACTAAATTTAAGAGCATTATTGCTTTTACACTAAGCATGTTTAATATGTGTTTATATAAAATTATACAAAATTTAGCAATAAGACCAGTATGGTGCTCCCATACGAATTAAAACCATTCATATAGATAGTGAGAGTATTATTATATCTATCAAGTGGAAATCGCTAACCAATATACCATAAGCTTATTACTGTATTCCTAAACGATGCAAATTAATAGTACCGGGAAACTTTTAATTGTAATGGACAAGGTGTATTGTATATTAAGATGAATTTAAATTTAATGAATAAACGGCAAAACTCATGGATCGGCACTTTGAAAAATAGCATTATTTGTGTTATAATTTAAATAACCTTCAATAGATATGTTTTAGTTGTATTTAAAAACTATTTTAACAAACTTACGCTTGACTGACCGACTGAATGACTGAATCAATTTCTCCATTACAAGCAAAAGTAAGTGATTTGTAAAAATATATGTAACGGACCAACACATACACACAATGGGCAACCCATATACAGATCTTTAAACCACTCTGGCAGTTCATACATAATACAATTACAATCTAAACGGTGAAAATAAACTAATGCAAAACCATATATAATCATTTCATAAACGACTATTTATCGACAACATATAATGCCATCTAACTGAACAGTTGACGTCTCAACACTACACACATAAAGTTAGCATGTAATAGTTGTACAGGGTCACTTTTAGAATTGCGAGTTTAACCAAAACAGTTGACGTATCAATAAAACACTTTATAGTTAGTTAGTGAATGTTGTACAGTTTATCCCCTTGAAACACGAGCTTAACAAATTTTGTTGACGTCTTAATATAACACTGATAATGTTAGTTAGTGATGTTTGTATATTATATTCCCTAGAACAGAGTTTTACACTTCACAGTAAGAAATAAATACAGTTAATGCTTCTAAAATTGACTTTGTTTTGTACCTTATACCATTTTGTGATGAGCATATTTTCAGAGTGTTATACTTAATACATATTTTGTTATACTCGCACAAATAAACCTATTGAATTGCTTACACAAATCGTAATTAAGAAGTCTATATACATGATACGCTTGTAATGAAAAACTTTTTTGGATTGTAATTTTCCACGTGATTTATTGTTGTATGTTAGGTTGATATACATTTAATGAAATTATATAAAGTATATATATTTTTAACCAAGCACAGTTTAGAACTAATTAAAATTTGATGATTAACGTTTCAAAAACGACTATTCATTGCAACAATTGAGACTTCTAAAAATTCAAAAATGTATAAATAAGCTCTTGACATGACAAGCTTCTACTTACCATATGTTTTCACTCACTCATTTTATTTTTTATGTTTGCCGATCACATTATTGATATACCTAAAGAATATGTGAAACAAATGCTCTTTAAAAGCATTGATATAGAACCAACTTGTATAAGTTATGAAGGAATCATTTATTTCTAAAGCAAAGTTATGGTAAATTTAATCTCTGAAAAATAGAGGACTAATTGTCGATACTTTTTATAAACCTACAAATACGATACGTGCATTTGGAATCAAATTGAAATAAATAATTTATCTTTTTATATCATGATGTAATATAACCATTGTGTTGCATGAATATATACATGTATTTAGGACGACCCTATCACTGAGGAGGAGAGTGGGGAGGAGGACGAAGAGGAGGAATGCAATTCTGAACGGACCACTGACAACAATGATACAGAGGATGACGACGATAGTCATATAAGTGACGAAGTTGACAACGATAGTCATATAAGTGACGAAGTTGTCAACAGCGAGATCAATCCTCCACCAGACGAAAATACATCAGATGCAAATAATGACGATGAGGGAAAAACAACTGAAGATGATTCTGAAAATGAAGATGATGATGACGAAGAAAATGATGAAGATGAAGAAGATACTATTTCTGTGGCCAAAAACGTAAATGGTGAATCAATAGAAGAGAAGAACGACATAAACAAAGAACCCTTTTCAAAAGACGAGAACGAAGAGAGAACGGAAACGGTACTGGTGTGATCTAGGATTAGTATTTTGAATGTTGTATAGTGATCATGTTGCTTTATGTCGTATACCTCTCTGCAGTCGCGAGTATTCATATTGCAACACTATTATACAAAAAAACTTATGAAAAATAAATAAATCATTCACTCTGGTCCTTACTCTTATTTCAGTGTCCTTGTTTATCTATGTTTAGTTATTTTTTTCTCTATAAACATGTAATAGATCTCAACTGTACAAATTTACTACTGTATTGAACGGAATGTTTTAGTTTAACGTCTTCAGTGTACCATAATAGTCACAAGAAGACGAGTTTACTAGCGTACTGTGTGAACAAATGATTTATTAGCTGATCTACTTCAACTTTAAATATATAACCCATATAAATATTACTCACATGCATGTTCTGTAACTATGTGTAAGTCCTTCTTTATATTTAATGACAACTCTCTAAGTTTCTGTTACTCTATTGGTGTAGTGGTACTGTTACATGTAGTTTATCTATATTCGCTAGCTACAGTTTGCTCGAACACTATCATACGTTAGTTGCATGTAGATATATGTAGATGATATATCCATATAATTATATACTCATATAATTAACAGCTACATTTATATAACAATTTGAATTCGGTTGATAGAATAAACATTATTAACAATAACATAATTCTTAAATCAAGTTTTTATAGAATATTAACACAATGATACTTATGAAAATTTGCTATGATGAGTAAAAACAATGTTTGCTTACAATGTGATTTGCTTTTAAAAAGAAAAATGATAATGCAAACTAAAGACTCCTTTATTAATTAAAGTTATCTTATTTAATGTTACAGCCGAGGGACAATACACTTAACGAAGTAAGTAATATATTTTTGTGTGTTTGTGTTTTGTATAACCTATTTATGTCATTTCATTCGGAAATAGAGTAAGTTGAGGTTTTTAAATGAATCTATTGTGATAGAAATGACAATATTTTTGTGTTTCTTTTTCTGTGTTTATCACAACATTGTTTCATTAAAGCGTTCAGTCTATTCATGCTTTAAACTAAATTGTTGCGCAAGTAACGTTGTGCGTTGAAATATTAAGGAATGTTGATACCGAAAATGTGGTTCATTGGTGCATAAAGCATACATGCAATGGTACTCTTTGTATAAACCATTACTACATTAATTTACGGGTATACCATACTGGTATTAATCGCCACAGAATGCACATTGTTGCTGTTGAAATATGAAAATAATCACGCCAGGGAGTTTTGATTTTTCAACATAAGCTTGCATCATTGTGTATGTGTAATATTTTATGGTTTCTACAATGCATGGCAATATATATTGACAAATAATAATAATGCTTGTTAATTTGGTCATATTGTATTTCATTAACAATCAAATAACCTAATTATTAAAAATTTAAATATTAACAGGAAGACGAAGGCGAAGGCAACAAAGAAAATGGCGATGAAGAAAAAGACCATAGACTTCAGGTATATTGTATAGATACAATTAAATAGGATATGAAAAAATTCATAACAGAGAATCAATAACCAATGGATTTAAATATCTAAGTGATAACGAGATCTAACGGATCATCGTTGGATATAGTTGTTACTAACATGCTTATTATGAAATTGATAATCGTGGAATGTAGATTGTTATTAGCATGTTTAAGTATGTAATGCATGCTGACATTTTACAGGGTTCTGACTCCGAAGACTCAACTGAAGATGAAGTTACTCGGAGAATACGGATGATTGGGAAGAAGAAGGCAGGCGGCAAATATGAGGTCACTTATTCTTTTTAAGTGAAATATAAATGATAAAGACGGAAATAATATTCTCCATAATAGATACTGATTCATTTTCCTTATAAAAATTATTCCTACATTTCAATTTTGTTTTTTAATTGTATTAAATATTGACATTTTGTTCATAAACTAACCTTGATTCTACCATCATCAAAATACTTTTTTTTCAAATACGACGTTTTTGAATTATCAATTATGCAAAGTTTGAATGTATTTTTGTACCACTTTAAATTAATGATATTGATATTCCTCTGCAATATACAAATAATCTTTCCGATAATAAATTTTGATCAGAATACATATCTACAAATGTTGTGGCTGTGTAATTAAGATCATGTGTCATGGCTTTTGAATCGAGAAATTGTTGCTTAACAAATCGTCACATTTATTGAATAACATATGGAATATACTAGAAACGACTTGAAACAATTAAGAGTCGTAATACGTTAATTGTGTGTAAAACAGACAAGATATTGCGTCGTCTCGACATTCTTGATATGCAAACCGTTATTTCTTTTTTATAAGTAATGCTCTAATATTATGAAGCTTTTTTGTCATTCAATGTCTTATCAACGATAATAAGAGAATAACTCGCGATTCTTGTTGATATCTTACAGCCTGAAGGTCAGCTTAGTAAAGTTCTTATAACTAGAGACATGGAGGAGCGAGCCAGAGACAAAAAGACTCGTAGAAAAAAGTGGAACGCAATGAAAGCGTTTGTTGTGAAGAAAACAAAACGTGACACAGCCGAGGTCTTGAGAATGGGCGATGTTCCCGGGGAAGATAACAATGGTGTCAGGCGTATAGGTGGCGGAACAGTAGCGCCATTTATGGAACAATATCACCAAAAGAAATCCATCGAAAGGAAGCTAGATGATGAACATTATTGGAGCGACACTAATGACGAAGACAACATTGCTGTCAAACTAAATGATCTGGTAGGTTCCATTCATCCTTATGTGTTGCAAAAGTTTGATTCCGTGAGCTTCATGGGTCATAAGACCTAATTTATTAGCCACAAAACTAACGCTAGGTCATCAAGTATTTTACCAACTTCGTGTTTGGCTATACACTGTGTCTGACAGATTCAGAAATGTATTGAATAATTTGTGCTTCGCCTTTTGGATTTCCTCGTTTAAAGAATACAAAGTGTGTAAAACTACTAACAACAGTTTTAGTATATTGTTTTCTCTGAGACCATTTTATTCTTAGATAACAAACGAGTACTTATAAAGTCAAGTTAGCAAAATGACATTTACAAACTAGAAATAGTAAATCATCAATTAATATCAGCACCAGTATAGGAAAAAAGAGACTAAACATAGTCAAAAGATTAATGTATGTTATTTTTCAGAGGCAATTATAATTTTAACTACGAGTTTGTATCTAAAGGAATCATACGTATCATAATATAGTTATGGATGTCGGTTTTGTAGCTTCTATACGTTAACTTTTTGTGGTGAGAAGCACCAACACTTATAACGATATTCTTTAATTATATAACACACAGCAAATTTATTCACCAAACTCAATGTTGCACATGAATCATTAAAACTAAAAAAGCAAATTTAGATGAAGTCGCATTTTCCAAATTGTAGTTCATCGAGTGTCAGTGTTGTTTGAAAAATTATTACTAGCTTCATACATTACAATTAATTTTATACACTTTTACAATCAAGGATGCAGCGTTAATTAAGGAAGAAATTAAAGAAAAAGAACGCGAAGAACAACGACTTAAAGAAGATGAGAAATTAAATAACGCAGATCTAACAAAGAAAGATACAGCACAAAACATGGATGTAGACAAACAAAACGAAAATAACGAAAACAAGGACCTCGATAATAGAGAAAACGGTCATCAAAGTGACAAATCAGACACAGATATTGACCGCGATTCAGATTCCGACGATAGTTCAAGTGACGAGGGAATACCAAATTCTAAACGGATAAGAACAGACACTGACATGTCGGATAGTGAAGATGAGCTGCACGTAAATACTGGTCTTCCTTCGGGATATTTTAGAGACACTGAGGGTCGAATAATTGTAAGTTTAATATTACTTATTTAATGGATCACACAAAGGAGTTTTTCATGACGGTTATATGTTCATTCAACTAAAATGTGTAAAATAGTAAATAGAAAAACCAAAACGATATTCTAGGCCGTAAGTCCGTGGACATTAGCAAACAATAAGAAAACGTTGGACGCACACAGAAAAATGAACCAAATATACATTTATTAACTAAAAGTGGAAACATCACGAACTTCTATTAAAAAACTAAAAGCGAAACCAGGTGCTCGCGATATGGTAAGCGTTTCGTGCTACACATGTGCCACCGCAGCGATGCCTTTGTGTCAATCCGGTGTATGGTAACCTTATGGTGTTCATGCATATTATAAATATGTTCATGCTTTACTTGCATAGTGTGTTTTGTTGAATCATGGTGTAATGCCCATGTTCATATATACAGATTTATGTTTCAAAGTATGAAATATTATATTCCGATATGCACATCGACATTGATATTTATAGGATTAATGGTCTGATTGCAATACATTATTTCACCATGTAGTTTACGTTATCGTCAGTAACCTACGTGTCCAACCAGCAACGTAATTAGACAGACGAAGATAACCGACGACGAGTTCATTTTGGCTTAAATGAATGTTTCTGTCGGTGTAGTTAAACAGAAACCAAGCATATCCTGAAATTCTGCTTATTAAAGGTATCAATAGATGTCCATCTACGTTATTCAATATTATAAATTGGGAGCCAGATAGTTGACTCTACAGTCCGTAAATAATAAAGCTTAAAACTCCCTCAACCAAACCAAAAACAAAACAATCATAAGACAAATAGCCGAATAAGATTCTATAGTTTACTGTTAAGGACAACAATTGTTGTAATGTAACTTTCTTTATCGCTATTTCTGTGTATTTCAGAGACGACGGGATGGTAAAGAGGTCACCCTTGAACATATAAACAAAAAATTAAGAAAAAAAAAATTAAAAAATCTCTTCCGAATTCCTAGGTTAAAGAGAAATAAGAAGGGACGCCCAACTGGAGTAAGTATACATATGTTTTTATTTAAGAGTACATGGTCCATTTTGAACTTTTCTCAAAAATACCATAATTTATTTTCCGCTTAGTATATAATTTGCCCGTCCATCGTTCGTTGTTAACAAGTCCCATATCAACACCTCAAAATATTTTTTTCCATTTTCAACCAATCTTTGTAGGAAGCATCCTTGGTGGTAGGTATTCAGATTTGTTCAAATGTAAGGTTTCGGTCCTTAGAGGGAGCCACAAGGGCCAGTATGGTAAACGGACAATCATCCTTGTTTAGAGGGCCTATATTTTAATGTTTGCATGTGAAGTGACATTTGGCACATTGAAATAAGTTTATGAAAGGGATGAAACTGGGAGAAAAACAGTATGCGTGTTTGAGCCCAAATAAAATAACAGCAATAATTAACTTTTTAACATTTTAACTTGTCCAAAACCACTGAATCTATTTCTATCAAACTCAATTGGAAGCATATTTTGAGTAAGGGGATTCATAGTTGTTAACAAATGATGATGTGTGGCCCCTGGAGTTGCTACTTTGGGATCAAATAGGGGTAACTTTGACAAAATTTGAAAACTCTGTTAAAATTTGAAAACTTAGAGTTTAAGAAAAGTCTGTTCAATTAATGAATTTGTTTGGCTGTCAAGGGGCAACTAGTGTGCAAACATAGTGGCATTGTAATAATACCTATAGTTAATGCTTGCATATATTACAACCCTTGGTCATCTCATCAATAATTAAGATTTCCCGAAACCCGATTAATATGGTGATGACATACCAAAATTAAGTGTAACTAACATATTGAAATTAAGACTTTATGAGTCTCTACTTTCCCTTTTTCTAAAGCATTATCATAAAAAATTACCATACATCATGCAGTAACTTGTTGAGTTCAGTTTTTCTATGCTGGCATTTGTTTTCGACCATGTTTGTTGGATTTGTTTTTGTGTTTTTTTTGCCTTTTTCCTTGTCATAAATCCCTTTGATGGAGAAATGTACTGACTTGTATCTACTTCGCGATTGTAATGCTAGAACCATATCCTATTTAACAAGTAATATGTTACTGGCATAACCACTCCTTTAATAATTGTTTTAACAATCAAAAGTAATAACGGGGTAATTCACACAGAGTTTTGGTTCCTTCCTCTTATAAATATCACATTTATCGGAGGCATGATTCAGGTTGCATTTTTTGTATTTTTTGGATTGATACTACTCTGATGTTATTTTCAATTTTACTTTAATTTAATTAACAATTACATTGGAACGATTGAAAAATTCACACTAGATTGTTTAAATTGATTTAGAATACCAAGTATAAGCTCTATTGTGACGTGTATATGTAATATGCAGTTTCTAATTAGAATGTTGATTAAAGCTTAATGCTATAATTTTATGCTATGAATTTTAAGGGATACGAACGTGACCCATACGGACCCGTTCCTTCGCCGCCATTACAGAAAGTTACAGTTACAGATGAAGCGAAATCTGGAAAACAGCAGAACGAAAGTGTCGATGAAGAAACTGATTGGGAAATGGAGCTAAAGGTGTGTACTTTTAATGGAAAATCTAGAATGATGGTGACCGCTTTTAATCTTAGAGTATCAGGTACCAAATTAACCAAAATAAAGTTACCTTTACATCATCTGTGTTGACGAGGTCTTATTTTGACTGCGCGTCCACCGAAAGTGTTGATTAGGTCATTTACATATTATTGTTTGGGTGTATTCTTTGTTCTGTATTTACAACTGGATATTCTATATAAATAAAAATATATATACAAAAATTCAAAAATGCAAGCTGTAACATGCCTCCGATAAATATGCTATTTATTAGAGGTAAGAATCAATACTCTGTGTGAGACGACCCCGTCGCACACCCCATATATTACTTCGATGCAACCGACATGAAAGGAAGCAATAGAGAAAGTTAATTAACAAGACTTCGGTAAATATAAGTTGAGAGCCAAAGATGGTTATTATGAACAAACTCCATACCCAAACAATAATACAAAATTGTCTTGCCAAACTTTTAAATGTACGCGTAATCAATACAGGAATGGTGACGTTATAATTTATATTGAATTAAATATTATCAAAAGACAGATAGACTGACTGACTAACTTACGTACAATAAAGAAAGAGCCAACATAGGCATCAAACACAACAATTTAGAATACGGGTAAGTATGAAACTGTATCTTCTTAGGATCGAAAGGCGGAACGTTATGAATCGGGAATAAATGACGGCGTGGGCCACACCAAGCAACGGAGGATATAAGGGTCAGAAAAACAAGTGTTCGAAGGCAAATGCTAATGAGCTATGCTTACCCTCGGAGCAAGGGCACCTGCAGGGGCAACCGCCCAAGTGATATGTCTTCCTATTTGGCTTCCTAACTAAAATATTCTTTTTATATATGTCTTGTCTATTCTAAATAAGATTTATCTGCAAATCCGTTGATGGCTGTTGATTTTATATCTTGGCTAAGGGTCGTGAGCGAGCTGTTCAGTTTGACGTAACTTGCCTCTCGCAGGTTGCAAGTTTTTCTGGTGATGACGTTTTGATGAGGCTATTAATTGTTTTTGTCAATATCTATGGCTTGATGATCCTATTTTTTGTTCTACAAAATATTATTATAGCTACTTGTTAAAATAATACGTTTAAGGTAGTAGTTACAAAAAACACATGGGTCTTGACAGGACTTTCATAGATTACACGATAAGACCTATATATTTCTAACGAGCCACAGAACGGTAATAAAATAAACACTCAAGTATTAGAAATTATTTCACAAAGTAGGCTATATTATTCTGATAACACAACGTTTTCTTGTTTCATGGTAAATTCTTTCTTTCTACAGAGAAGAAATTCAAAAATGGTTGCATTTGATGTCACTGGTTTCGGCTCAGAGGAACCCAAAGACCCTAATTCAAAGGTAAACTTCTTTTTGTTATTGAACGCTGAAATAAAGTAAAGGCCACTGTGTGTTTGCTACCAAACTTCCTCAATTTTTCACAATATTCCATACTGGAACATCATAAACTTGACACTACCCTTTTAAAATAATGTAATGGACATTATATATTTGGTCAATTATTAGGTGTCATGATCATACAAAATGGCATTGTGTACGAACATAATCAACAATCTTTGTTTGCTGTTGGCTGAAATATTGTTATTATCATTTTGTTTTTTGAAAAATATTGTTATTATAGAATATTCAGCACCATTTATACATCGCATATATAACAATTATGGCTTAGCCTCATAAGGTCGTGGATTCTTATAAAGTCGTGGATTCGTACTACACGTGATTTCATTCTCCTTGTTGTCACGCACGTGAATTGATTCTATCTAACATTGACTGTGACAAGAAATGTAATGATCAAAAACGAGAACAAATGATAAAAAAGTGAAACAGAGCTTTATTAACTAATAGCACTTACCTTAAGGTTTTATTTGAAATTTTTCAGCATTATTTTCGCATTTACTATCATCCACAAATCTCAAATCTTGTGCTAAAAACGATCTTCAAAGTCTTAGATTTATATTTAAACACAAACAGATTCACACACTGGCTACTTCCGGTCTAGTGATATGGTATTTTTTGAAATCACACATCATTGGAGCATCTGTTGGTGATGTCAAAATGTGTAATTAATAAAGAGCAAAGCACAATCTGCGGCTTAATGAGAACTTCATTGACTGAAAGAGGAATACCCCTATGGTTGTTTGACAGAGATTTCGGAGCAGAAGT
>JAUMGZ010219219.1:0-11563 GCA_032359645.1 Pododesmus macrochisma
GTTGTGTGTATGTAAGTGGGATTGCCATGTGCCCCATCCAAGCCAAGTTCCTTAGACAAACATTCAAAATAATATGTTTTACAAATAAAGACGATGTTATTGGAAGCTTTATCTGCTGGAAAAACAACATATTTATCATGGATCTCGGTCAAGTTTTCAATGACCTTTGGATCGTTCAGGACTGATTTTTGATTTGTATTCGTTGTCCCATGCAGCATATATATTCGACGTTTGAGCAAAGACTTGAAAGTCTTAACCCATTCTGAAAAAATACGTTAATCTTCACATATCATCAACCCATTCTGAAAGTGTGTCCTCCTCAACATTTTCTCGTTTAGCCCACTTCCTTGCATATTCCTCTACAGAGTCCATAACTAGTTTGAAATTTTGCTTCCAAGAGATACTTTGGAAGTGTGAATTTAGGACCCTAAGATAGCAATTCGCGCGGTGAACCGTTGTGTATTATATTTAGGTCGCCTGACACAACATGGTGCAGTTTAAAGTGCACTTCTTTTGGGGGTTCAGTGATGACGATTGTTGTGTATATATACTTGTATTTGCCGACAGCATTCTGTTACGCGGATGTTTTTTCATCCTGTTTTTAATTTCGTTATCGACAGCATGTCTCGTTTTACAGGTTTGTTTATTTAACATATTGTGTCACTGTAACCTACTTACGTGAGCAGCGAACTTAGATTGATTAGTATGCATGGACGGTCGACACACCAATCACTTATGTAACAATATACGACTGAATGTCTCTAAACTCTTGATAAACGTTATCTGAGCTATCTTCGGGGAAATTCGTTTTAATGAGAGATTGATTTGTTTCAAAACTACAAGCAATTCTTCGGGTCATCCGTAATTTAACTCCTGACAATAGAATTGTGATGAAAACGTTTGTCACTAATGTGATATTACTTGTTCTAACATTAATTTTAGAATATGATGGATATGAACATTTATTCTTTTGATGCTCTTTTGATGATAAAATATAAAATTAAACTACGTGTGATTCCGCAGTACTGGCTATTTAATAAAAAAATTAGATATAAAATCACTGGATCACTGGTACTGACGATCAAAGAAAAGCGCAATTCTACACCCAACTTGTAAGGCGCTATCAATGTCTGTCTCAAAAGCACAAGTCCATAGAAAATTGAAATCAACGTAATCGGTGGACGCTCACAAAAATTAAAGCAACTACAATATTTAAGTAACAAACAAATAACACGAATTTTTATGATAAACTAGCTGTCTATAAATACCGATCGTTTCCTGCTAAACACGTGTCACCCGCTGTGATATTCCCCTGTAAACACGACATTAATTATGACAGTCTTAACAAAATCAAACTTGTTAACCAAGAGGCAATGCCAATAAAGGTGATATTCGGGACGGGGTGTCTCACACAGAGTATTGGTTCTTTCCTCTTATTATTATTATTTCTATTGGTGGCATTCTTCAGTTTGCAATTTTGTAATTTTATCTTGGGGGTTGTCTCTGCTGGAGGATTAATCCCGAGGGTGAACGTCTCCCAGTAGTATTTTGTTTCTGAACACTGGTTATACTGAACTTTTTGAAGGAGTCATTACTGTGTGTGAGACAGGCCGTCATTTATTGCCAAATTATGACGCAATGATTACGGGACTTCGTACATGACATTTCAGAAACGGATTTGTAATATCTCTCTATAGTACATAAAACTTCATTAATGCAGCTCAAAGTCTAGACAATGTCTCTTAGAATTTGATATCCCCAGTAATCCTCTAGCGACAAAAGGGTCTTATTGACAATAAGCTCTGTAGTTTCGAAGTAGCTGTGAACCTTACTTAGATATAAGTAGGTGAGATGGGTATGTTGCTGCTTATAATTAGACGATAACTACGAGAAACATTCCATAAAGATTAGTGCGAAAATTCCGAATGTGACTATTAAGGTTTATATATTAGACAGACAGGCAAATCATCATCTATAATGCAAAATATGAAATTTAAAAATAAAGTTTTCCCCTTGAGTTGAATAACCTTGCACAAATTCTGCCTCATACAAATAAAGAAATAGGTTTGCTTACACTGGAGCACAGTCAGTACACACCAAACTCCAAAAGATGAACTTTTAAAACCCAACCATCGAACTACAAAAATATGTTGTGGTATCCGATACTATAAAATCTTTAGAACATCGCCTTTCTTGCACTTTATGTGTGTTTATGCAAGGTAAAATAGAATGCTATCTTAAACTGCTTATTTTTTAAAAGTTAGGGGGTGAAAAAACATCATTTATCTGTAAAACTTTGCCCAATCTGGTTTTCGTCATGAAAACAATCATTGGTCACTCCATTTTGATACCTATTCCTACGATTTATTTGAGCTTTGGAACTAGTATTTGTAAGATCAAGTTATTGACAGAATGTCAATTTGTTTTGGTAATAATTTTCCTCATTTTTTTTTAAACGGCTTCAAGTTGTCAGGGCACTTTTCATACACGAAACTTATTTGTAAATGGTGGAATGGAGATAACTTGACGTCATTCTTTAAAGAAAATCATCCATTATTTTAATTTTGCTGGTTTAATTTCTAATGCTCTTTCGTCACCATAGTAGTGACCTCTTCTTATGGTGACGTATGCTTATTTTTTTAACAGTTGAAAGTGTTGACATAAACCGGAATGACACGGAAGCATCGCGGCGTGTGACGCACGTGTAGCAGATAGCGAGCACCTGGTTACGCTTCATATTTTTTAACAGAGGTTCGTAAAGTTTCCTTTTTTAGTTAAAATACGAATATTTTGGTTCTTTTTCTGTGTGCGTTCCACGTTTTCCTTTTGTTTGCCCATGTTCACGGACTTACGGCTTTAGTATAACGTCTTGTTTTTTGGTATTTACTACCTTTCTAACTCTACCTTCTAATTTTAAGCTTCTAAATTTTTATGAAAATTTGTAAAACCTTATTCATGTTAGTCGTTCATTTTATTTGTGTTTTAGCGTATATATTATTGATATTCATTTGTCAATGATGAAACATATCTGTTTTGACTTAAAGCTGCAAGAAAAACTAAGAATTTTTGCCCTACATTACATTAAGTTAAAACTGATTCGTATGTTCTGAGAGAATTTTCATGATTTGAACATTATAAGGACTAGTCTACATGCATTACATTCAAGCAAACAATTAATGCTTTACGGATGCGTGACAGATTGAAATTAAATTTAGATGAGAATTTCGTCGAGGTGAAATAGTAATTTGATACTCAATTATAAAAGAGGAGATTGGATAGAAAATGAAATCCCATGATACATACACATACATTTAATTAGCCTAGATTTTTTGAAAAGTTTGCACTTTTAATTCAATATTTGAATGGATATAATTAAATCAACAATGAAACAGTCAAACAAAGTAACAAGGCCAATGATATGATAACTGTTCGTTTAACAAAACTAAAAAGTGACTTTATAAGTAAGTCTATTGGTTATATTAAATTATGTAATATTATAATGTCATATTTACGTCATTTCTTCTGATGAGCACTGCCTTGTCCGTAACAGCTAGATGTGAGGTAATACGTCCAAAATGCTAATACAGCTGAATTCTCGGCTTGGCCGTTTTTATAGAATTGCTTGGGTATGTTTTTTGTCCTTGATTAACATTGGGATTTCTTTCCACTATTCTTCCCTTTTACGGGGCTGTGATGTATCAGACGAAGGCAGAACAGCGAAGACATGTGATTTGTTTAAAAGCAATATCAGGTACATCTTCTGTAAGGTTTTAGTATAAAAAGGTATTTTTGAAAATATGCAAGATCTTCCGATAGTTTTTAATCGTATTCTGACCCCAATTTTACGTCTCTTCTTTTATCAATCAGTCAATCAATCAATCAATCAATCAATCAATCAATCAATCGCTATATCATTTTTGGATAGCGTTGTTTCGGATTCAAATGTATAGATAGCAAACTCCAATATTTTTGTATATCGGAGTCGTTAAACGACTCGGTGACGTAGACAAGCTCAGCAGAGGCAATTTAAAGAGAAGGAAGTGGAGATGGTTCTGAAAACACAACGTAATTTACCTCTCAACAACCGTAACAATGACACACGTTATTTGGATTTCCCTTAAAATATATTCAATACGGATAATAGGTTACGTGCGGTAGATGATAAAATAATATGTGACAGCGTGACAGGCTGGATTAAAGATGTTTATATAACCAGGGAACACCCGTTATTAAAATCACATTTAAAGTTGCTATAGCGGAAAATCAAATACACGACGTGAATCGTACTATAAGATTGCTTGATGTTGACATTTATAGGTCAACATCAAATGAAAAGAACTAAAGTTAAGTTGTGCTGAAGTGATGTTGAAATGTTGACATTTGCATAATATCCAAAACGTGTCGTCGTGATGACGAATTTTAAAAATGATTTAACACATACCACAGATTGAAGAAGAAAAAGTTTATATAATTAACTTGTAAATTAAGTGCATTTATCGGAAAATCTGTTATTAGAATTAAAGTCAGTCAACTTTGCTTTTACGGAAAATTACATTTATTTTAAAGATTGTTTGATATTTACATCGGTCATCATCAGAATAGAAATGAAATTTAATTGATCCAAAGTAAATTTATGTTGATATAAAAAGAAATATATATAAAAAAAAGATACAAAGTAAATACATTTTTCGTAAATGTCTTTTTAAGCATATCATTCAAAAATGTTTCGCGAACCTGAAAGTAAAAAGTATTCACAATTGTATTTCAAATATCAGAAATGATGTCATGAAAAATGGGAATGGTCTATTTGCTTGAATATACGCATCGACGTTGTATATAGCTTTTACTTGAATATAAGATGTACTGTCCAACTAAAATATAATAATCAAAATTCAAATGTTTTTAATTTCTTCAATATGTAAATACAGGAAGGGATAGAATCAACAGAACAAAAGTTATTAACAAACAAAACAATAGCTTTATCAAAAAGTTACCACCAGAATTATAATGCAGTAATAACTTATTGGTTACACGTTTACTTTTTTACTTTATGTTGTACCATATAGTTTGACAGCAACAGGGGTGTGCATATGAAAGTTTTAAGTGTATGACTTTGCAAAGTCCTGTAAAATTTTAAAAACTTTTGTTCATTTTCTTAAATGCATCCGTTATTGACGGTTTATTCGTAGCTAAAACTGGAAATTGGGAAGAGGTTTTATCATACAGGGTACTTTTTCCCACTTATGAATATTATATTTGTTGGTGGCCTTTTTCAATTTGCAATTTTGAATTACCATGTTGGATGCCGGGATATTGAGACCTCGTTGACCGGTTTCATTATAACGCCTGGTTTGGTACGCATACGGTTACCTTTCCTAGTCGGATCGCACGAATATCAAGTCTTGCGACGTTATTTTAGTTCGTTTTTCTTACATTGGTGCTGAATTGTTCTATGCGGCCATTGCTGGTGCATATCTCACTTGTTCTGTTGGTCCTACCTACACTGTCTGTAATAAAATCTCCCCTTGAGAACTCCTTCAAAACATAAACTGTATTACGTATTGTCTCCGTAACATATTCTACATCTACAATGAACAACCCCCCTCACGAATCGTTAATGGTTGACAACCATAATCGCTCATTAATAAAAAATACACTTAATGAAACAGAACGTTCCCCCTGAGGGAAGTAAGTCTGAGTTAATTTGGTATCATATCTGCACAAAGTTCATGATAAACGATAATTTTATTACGTGTATAAGAGTCACGTTGAAAAGAATTCTCCCAAAAGACGCGTGATAAAATCCAAGAATCAAGCTTTGGATGTCGTGTATATGAAGCAGGAAAGGAAGATGCAATATACTGGAGAAACCAACTGAAAGTGAAATCGATGAAGACACTTCATAAACATGCATGACTTATCTATGTGAGCATGGTCTTCATCTACATATAATAGAAACATGTACTTGTAATCACTTGAACATCAAACAAGTCTCTGTCATCATAGCCTACAGGCTAACGTTTGATGGAAAGGGTAATCCAGTTATCACTAAGTTGGAATCATGTTGAATAGCCTTTCCTGAGCAAATATGCAAATGTAAAGCAAATTGGAAGTCAAACTCAAGAAAAATGAGGAACTAAGGCCATTCTAACGAATTATGGTATTTTCATAATTTACTTACGATTACGCATTTATCTGAGGGAATTGAATTAAAAGACAGAATAGTTAGTATTCAGTAGACATTTATGGTTTAATGGTCACTACTTTATCACTAATCACTACAATGTACTATAAAGACGTATGTATATTATCTTACAAAAAGGAAACCAATTTTATTTTGGACGTTGTCCGACACCCGTTGTTAACACCCCTGGATCAGCACGTGACTTATTGTATGTATCCAATGTAATGTACGTATAACTATGATGAATTAAAGGAAATATAAAATATATTGATTACTACAGTAATTTGATGAACAATGCTTAAAGCGCTTGATACATATTTGAACACCATAAATTTGAAACATTAAAGAAAGACAAATTAGGATTAATCAACTAAGGCATTTGAATAGCTTTATAAACATTCAATATTCAGTCAAAATGACGACTTGGATAGTTACAAATGCAAGCATTTCTAATAGTCTCTAAGGAATGATGTTTAACGGAATGACACGGAAGCATCTCGACGGATGACACCTGTATAACAGGAAACGCTTACTCAATCGCGAGCACCTGGTTTGGCTTCTAATTTTTTTAAATAGAAGTTCGTGTTGTTTCCGTTTTTATAGATAATTATTGTGTATTTGGTTTTTTTTTCTGTGCGAGTCCCACGTTTTTTTACTTGCCCATGACGGCTTTGGATGTCGTCTTGGTTTTTCGTGTATTTATACTTTCAAAATACAAATATTAAAATTCAGACCGTTCACCAATATCATATCTAAAATTGACGAAACACCACTTGTATGAGAGACCCCGACCATAGATATCTATAACAACGACACAACTGACACCAATGGACGTCCAAGATAACATGAATTTGCTTTATAATAAGCAAGACCTAAATATTTAAATGCTAATGAGCGAAGAAATATCCGGGATACATTCCATTTTAGAGTATTTAAAATATGCTCCATGTTGTTGTCGACATCAGTATCTATATTGATAAGTGTTTACTAGATAACTGTAGAATTATCTTTTTTTGTTTATCTGTATCATACAGATACATATATCACAAAAGCCAGCAGTGACAAAATATTCAAATGAAGGATTCAATGAACTAAAAAATATATCGAGTAGTTTAGCAAACTTATTCTGAAATATATTAATTGTAGATACTTTTCATTGCACCATTGAGAACTGGTTTTAGAACATTTATGTTGTGCTCTATTAAGTCAACAATATTTTTCCCGATACACCACTTCCAGTCAAATATAACATCTTTGGTTTGGTTTGACGGCTACTTCGAAGCTAGATCTGGGGTTCGGGACGGAGGTGTCTCACATAGAGAATTGGCTCTTTCCTTTTATACATATCATATTCATTGGAGGCATATTTTATATTGCATTTTTGTATTCTTATTCAACAAACATTTAGAAATAGATCAAGTGAAAACTGGGTTAAATTCCGATTTTAAACCTTGCAGGAAAGAATTATTTGTGAGTTATACGATTTTTATCCATCAAGAGATTAAATGGGTATGTATGCTACTGTCAAGAATGCACAAGTACTGTTGCATGAAATTTGACGGAGTGGAATTAATTTCCAATCGCAATATATCTGTAGTTAAGATATTAAATCCACCAAAGATTGGAACATCAAATATACGCTTTACTGAAAGAGAAGAATGAAATGCTTTATTCGCGAAATTGTATTTGTATCTATTTTTAAGATTATTTATTACTTATAAATCAAAAATGATTCAGTGATTGTCCATGCAGAAAATATAAAATGGTTTATTGGCATATTTAAGTATATGTGCTTAAACTGACGAATTTAAATGACATATTGGTGAATGTTAACAATAGCATGTCAACTAAACGATCTAAAAATTGACTAGACCGTGAAATGTATGTTGCTGTTACAACGGTTATAAGCACTTAATAACCTTGTCTTCGTCTGAACGGCATATATCATTTTGTTTTATCTGAATGTTCGTCAAAAGGAATGTTTCTATAGCTTACTGAGTAATTTACTTACATACACACCGCATTCAGAACTTAGTAAATGTTTAGATAAGACTGTTGTTTATTCCTACAGCATTCGTTTATTTTTACTGGATTTATAAGCTATAATACTGGTTTTTCAACCAAAACAAAACCATTTTCTAAGATACTTACATTAATATTTACAAAATGTGTGGACTGCAGACATATCGCACTATTTCATATATACCAAGTGACATAAATCAGTTCAGAACACCGATAAATCCATTTATCTATAATGTCTATCACATCACAATATTTATCAGAAATTTTCGTAACTATTAGATATCAATATATATTGGTTGCCAATTGTGGTTTAAAAGTTTGTATTTCCTCTACCCTTTTTACTACTATACCACATTCTAAGATGAAACCTTGGCTCAAATATGTCATGATTTTATTATTAAGAATGGTCATTGCAGTTACCCAATATTCTACAAACTCGCATCATGTCAGTAGTCAAACCTTGACTGCATAGTATAACCGAAATGACCAGGCATAATAAAAAAATTATACCGAAAGCGATATTGTATTAATGCTGGATATTTTTATGACAAAATATATTTGTAGAATTCAGCTTTCACATTTTTAGAATAATATTGATGGCGTTCAAGTCGACATTAACTATGCTTCAGAACTAGCAGACTTGTTTACATGTTTACGAGACAGAAATTATACAAAAGCCATCTCGCTTGAGACACACACAAAACAAGAAGAAATAGGATAAACAGAACAAACATGTTTTACAAACGAACAATAGCTTAATCAAAAAGTCACCACCAGAATGAACTAGCAAAGTGAGACGAGAAAAACCAATCAGTAATTAATGTCAAATTTGACTTTATATATGATGACTAATCTCAAAACAATAAATATTTCCGGTAAATACATATAGGCGTTATTAATTCCAAAGAGATCGAAATAAAAACACCCAGCTACTCTGAATCTTCCAACCTTGTTGGACATTCGCCTGGACTGGAAATCGACCCAATAATACACTTTATTTTTGTAATAAGAGACATGGTTACATATTCCACAGTCAATTCCCATTCTTATACAGCAATATTAACAATATTTTGAATGGCTATGCATGTAAATGTAAGAACTACAAACCCCACATGATACCCAAATGGTTAAACTATAACGTTTCAAACTTATGTTTAAAACGAAAATCATTTCATTTTAAGATAAGTGTATATGTAAACACGCGATGCCTTATTTTATTAAAGAAGAAAGTAAGATTGATTCTGAATATTCGTTATAAGATTTTCTGCGTTATCAATGGGATGTCAAGAATGATACATTTAAATCCGGGTATTTGATGTAACACCATTGGACTTAATTGACATTTTCTGAAATTTTATCGGCGTTTTTCAATTTAAGATTTCTTATTGAAAATGAAGATTTCGATTTCAACATGCGATTTCATTTACTTAACGACCGCAACCAGACAAGAACTAGTCATTGTATGACCATCAGTGTGACACTGCTGGAAGACAGTAGTTGTTTTTGTATGTGTAGGTTATATATCTTGACCAGTCCAGGAAACAACCTGTTTGCATCACCAATGTATATTGTACTCAAAGGAAAGTTACAAAAGTCGAACATGAACAAAATGAAGTTCACCATGGATATAGTAATCATTATTTTGAATAAAGATGTACGTATATACATGTGGAAGATCCGCGTGCATGTTGTATGCATGTCTTTTATGATTAGCAGAAGTTAGACAATAACATGGAGTTTGTATAAGCCCAGACAAAACACATAAACATGTATGCTATTCCAAACAAATAAACGTTTTTAGTCACGCTTTATCTAAGGTATGAAAGGTCAATGTCATATAGGTTTTTATTAAGTTTAAGTCTTCCCTATTTTCGATTTGTTTTTGTAGATTAGTTCTTGGCTGGCAACATTTTGGACATGCTTTCAAAGATGTGTAACTTGCTCTCTGCCATTAGAAGAAAAAATAGTTTTGTATATTGTTTTTGTTTGCCGATTTATTGTTCGGATTATGGAACAGAACTCGTATTATTATTAAGTTATGTTTAATACTGTAGTATGATGCATTGTCTCTTCAGAAAAAGGGGAATCAGTTTACATGTACATGTGCTTAAAATATGTTTAAAGATACGATATATTATATTAATATCAATAGCTACCATTAACAGAGTTACTTTGTTTTGATATTTTATTTATTGATGATTTCAGTTTCATATGTGCAAGTAATCCTAATAATATTCACTAGATGGCAATGTGGAGAACTACAGAGTTTTCATAAATAATAGAAAAATGCCTATGGTTGCAAAAGGTAAGACTTTGATTTCACGCATCGACAGCCAAAATAGTGCCTATTGGGGAAAAATGAAATATTTAAGCATTGAACTGATTTCAGTTGGCATTCATATTACTTATGAATGCCAACTGAAAGCAATTAAATACTTATATTTACCATTTGCTACCCCAATAAAACAAACTAAACGGTAAATGTATGAGAAACTTAACGACTACAATAGCAAACAAAACGATAAACAATGAGTGATGGCATTCATAGGCGATATGAAGCCAACTGAATTTGGTTGGGATATATAGTGGCATTGCCATGCGATGGTAAATATATACTTGTATATTATTCCAAGTGACCATTTTCACAGTAAACAATAGTCCCACTCAGAGGCTCAGTTACTAGTGCAAAATTTAACGTTGTGTATAGAGACAAATTTGACTATAACCTCAAAATTGTAACTGTAAAAATGTCTGTGTTTGCACATAAATTGGACTGAATATGATACTTACGCATTTCTTCATCAATTTGTTTTTATTTATCTGGTATTATTTATTATAATGCGATCAACAACAAAGTAATAATTTCCTTTGTGCCTCATCAAAAATACATTATACATAGGATACAACTACAAAACACTTACATATTAACACCAACCGATCTTAATCTATAACACGTGTGAGTATATATGATACACATGCCATTGAATGAAATGAATAAACGATAATTACCTATCACCCTAACCGTAATGTATGAAGACCTCACATTTATTTTTACTCAATTTATACTTTGAATCAAGTCATTATGCATTTCCAAATAAATTAATGACCAACTAAATTAAACCACCAAGCAACTTTATCAACTTCTTGCTAGACCTATCCAACATGTTTAAATTAAAATCAATAGGCCTTCATTCATAGATTGTTTTACACAGGTATGAATCTGAAAGTTATACTGCATTTTAAAGATACATCAAATTTTTATAACTATCCTTTATCCTATCATGTGTAGCAGGAAACGCTTACCATATCGCGAGCACCTGGTTTCGCTTCTATTTTTTTAATAGAAGTTCGTGATGT
>JAUMGZ010219230.1:0-11562 GCA_032359645.1 Pododesmus macrochisma
CCGCCTACTCTTATCGAACTTTACATGGGGATCTTTATCGTGCCAGGGGGTTAAAAATCCCTGTACACGGGACCGCCTGCTTAGCGTCCCCACCAAAGGACGTGTCGATCTTTCTTTAGGGGTTGTATTTTCCTCGGGATATCTGCTTATGGATACAATGACGTCATTCATCACGTCGTGATATTATAGTGAAACAAGTACCACCGTATGTTGTGTACATTTCAACAGACAAACAAGTAGTTTTTTTCGTACAACATGGCGAATAAACTCCGAGGTGTTGAAGGAGCCGTTTAAAGTCGAACATCACGTAATTAAGTAGTATGATTATACCTCATTGATGTAACAGTAGCGCTGATTGGCTACAGAATACCACATAACAGGGAAATAAAACATCGAATCTCCCTGGGGCGCGCGCTCGAGGAAGATTCGATGTTTTATTTTCCTGGAGCACGTGCGGCTCATTAAAGAATCAGTGCATTGTGCATACTGTTACAGGCCTAGTTTCTTTTTTCGGTTTAATAAACAATTTATGACCCTTTAAGCGGGGTTATTCGAGGGGAATATGGCCGTTAAGGGTAAATAAAACTACGATTCACCCCCAACTACAGGGCTATAAATTATAGTATTATTCTGACACCGAGGTAACCAGTATGGCAATCCGTTTGTGTTTTGTTATCTATTAAATACAGATATCTCTATTTAAATGTAAAATACAGATATCTCTATTTAAATGTAAAATACAGATATCTCTATTTTAATTAGAGATATCTGTATTTTAATCAAAGATATTTCTAATTGTACAAGAAATAGTCATATCTGTATTTTAAATACAGACATCTTTAATTGAAATAGAGATATCTGTATTTCAAATAGAGATATATCTTCATTTTAAATACACATAAATGTATCTCTAATTCAACAAAAAATAGAGATATCGGAACGGGGAAAGAAAGCCATAGCGATAGTTCATGCAACGGCGTTTCCTTTTTCTTTACCCATCACAATTTACATGAGGATCCTAATTGTACGATGGCTCAATGCGGTTATTTGTTTTTTATTTTTATCTTGAAAATTCAAGAAAATAATTTGAATATGTCTTGAAAATTCAAGAAACTAATTTGAAAATTTACGTTACTATCTTGATAATCCAAAAACATAATTTGAAAATTCACGTTACTATCTTGAAAATTCAAGTTACTATCTTGAAAACTCAAGAAACTAATTTAGTTTTTTTATTGATTGATTGATTGATTGATTGATTGATTATTTGATTTCCAATTTATTATTTGTTTATTTATTTATTTATTATTAATAGATTATTGATTATTTATTTGTAATTTTTTTTATTTAATATAATAATTTCTTTATTTAAATAATAATTTTTATATTCATCTTTTAATTTATTAAGTTATGAATTTAAATTAATTTAATATTTATTTACTGATGTATTGATATGTTTATTATTGATTGATTGATTGATTTTTTATTTGTTTACTAATTATTTATGTTTTTATTTATTTATTTATTTACTTGTTTAAATAAATAAATAAATAAATCTAAGTATAAAAAAAGTATAAATAAAAGTATCTTGAATTTTCAAATGAGTTTCTTGAAATTTCAAGATAGTTTCTTAAACTTTCAAAATAATAACTTGAATTTTCAAGACAGTAACTTGAATGTTCAAGAAACTTGCTTGAAATTTCAAGATTGTAACTTGAGTTTTCAAGATAGATCTTGAATTTTCAAGATAGATCTTGAATTTTCAATATAAAAATTAAAAAAAACAAATGGCCGCATTGAACCACCGTATAGTGGTGCCAGGTGGTTAAAATCCCTATACAAGAGACTGCCAGCTTACCAACCCCTCCGAGAGACATTCTAATATATGTCTGGCCTGTACCAGAAACGCAAGTTCCCGCCAGCGTCATATGATAAGGTTTCAAGCACATGAAGGTTTGCAGTGTTTTAAAATTAAAAAGACGTCTCCTCAATGCCGCCCTGTGCAAGACACCTTATCGCGGTAGGGAGGTTTGAGTGTCTCGATGACCTGGAGAGCTATGCTGGCGGGGACTTGTGTTTCTGGTAGGGTCAACCAAGTCAGACAGGTTGAAAGGTAGAGGCCAGCCAAATATCTGCACGTCATTCGGAGGGGATGCTAAGCTTGGGGTCCCGTGTACAGTGATGTTTAACCCCCTGGCACGATAAAGATCCCCATGTAAAGTTCGATAGAAGAGTAGGCGGAAACGCCGTTGCATGTGCTCATCCTTCTTTCTGGCCTACCCCGATAACTTTCATTTCCCGTTCCTGTCGCCGCTTCTCTTCCTGTCCTATCTTTTGGTCTTTTGTCACAATATCGGTGAAAGATTCTGGACGTGACGTTATACCCTCATTAAACAAACATTAAACAAAGTTTCCTCAATGACTCTTAACTACCGCCTTATTCTTCTTTCCCCTTCCTTAAGCAAATTACTTGAACGAGTATTGAATGAACACTTCTATTATCTCCGCATGTTTTAATTTTGGATTTTTGGTTTTTTTTTGTGTGCGGTGGAGTCTGAACTCGTCCCTATATGAAGTGAGGAAAATGCCGCCACAGACGTGATGCCTTGATGTCTTGACATCTATAGTTATGGATTCTTAAACATTGTTGTTACCAACAGGCGACGGTATGACATTCCAACGTTATATATTAAAACTTCGGCAGCAACCTAATGCATATTTTCAAGGAACAGAGTTGAAGCCAACTTTGACTGAATCATGAGGCAAAATTTGATCCTAAAGAGTTCCAATATGCCTTACATTACTATAACAACTGTTACGTAAGGTATGCAAATTACCTTCAATACCTGATATATAAACTCTTTTCATTGAAAATGCATTTTCCTCACTTTTCATATAGGAACGAATTCGGACTCTCAGCCGCTTCAAAAACTAAAATTAGCAGTGCAAGAGAAAGATAATTCGGACCAGTATTCTGTGACGTCTCTAAAGCGTTTGATGTGTTCAGTACAAAGACCCCCATCATTACCTCCTACACTTTGCTGATCTGTAACTTACTTGGATAAACAGCTGATTCAATAACAGTAAACAGGGTCACCATTCGCAATGCCACGTCTTCTGGTCAGACTTTAACGCTGGTTGTACCCAGTGATTGGTCCTTGTTCCCTTCTTATTTCTTGTATATATAATAAACTAGTGTATACGAAAAACCAAAACGATTTTCTTGGGCCGTGACACCTTATCGCGATAGGGCGGTTTGCGCGTCTCAATGATCTGGATAGCTATGCTGACGGGAACTTATGTTCCTGTTAGGGTCACCCAAGTCAGAAAGGTTTAAAGGTAGAGACCAGACAAAGATCGGCACGTCCTTCGGAGGGAAGCTAAGCTGGCGGTCCCGTGTACATGGATTTTTACCCCCTGGCACGATAAAGATCCCCATGTTCGATAAGAGTAGGCGGAAACGCCGTTGCGTGGGTTTATCCTTTTTTCTGAACTATCTCTATTACTTTTATTTCCCGTTCCTGTCACTGCTTCTCTTCCTGTCCTATCTTTTGGTTTTTCTTATTTGGTCTTTCGTCACAATATCGGTGACAGATTCTGAAAGTGACGTTAAGTCTTAATTAAACAAACAAACAAACCCTCGTGTTTTTAACATTATCAGTATACAGTTAAGCGAGTCATACTCTTATCTCGTAACATTCTTTGTTGTCAGTTGTCAATTTCCTGTTGTTTTGTACATATGCAAGCAATACACAAGGAGACAATAGATAATCGATATATATATATATATATTGTGTACTGTATCACGTTTTGAATTTGCTCAGAATTAATTTAATATGCAATGTTCAAAAGTCAAAGTCGACAAAATAACATTTTACTCCCATATGTCTATCCTTTGCCGGTTGGAAAAGCAGCAGTACACTTTCTCAGGAGAAAAGAATTATTTATTACTTGTGTTTCTAAAGTTTCCAAAAAATAGTAAACTGGAATAATATAACCGCTTTAAGTTCGTTTGTGTTGATCGATTGACGACTCTGATATTACCTTAAGTAGCATCAAGCAATGTCACTTCCTTTTTTAACTTGCTAATATTTTCCCCGTCCAATTCGTGTTGAAAACCAATCTTTCACCAAAACAATTACCTAGATTTACTGAGAATTACAACAATGATTAGCCGGGTTAAATGATAAATACAGCCTTTTTAAGAGATTGTTCGTGTTTGGTATTTCCGTACATTATGATATTAAAAGTCGTGCGTGTTGCTTACCAAAATATGATTTGAAAAGAAAAGGGACACTACCCGTTAAGAACTTCCGTTACCCAGAGTTCCGTCTAATTTCTAATTAGCGTGTTGTATATCTCCTGACACGAAAGAAGAATAAATGCAATGTATATCAGCATGTTCAGCTGGATTTAAAGATCACTTTCGCCATACAAAGCTATCTGTATTTCCTGTCACGAACCAGTCTTACCTATTGCATTGTTTAAAAGATTGGTAGTATTGCGTGATAATTTGAGTGTGTATGTGTCGTGTCCATTTTGAGGGCATCTGACGGGCAACTAATATTAAGAAATAAATCAAATATGATTTAATAAACCGCTAAATTGAATAGGACTAAAAACTTAATATTGTAGTAAAGAAAACCAACTAGGGGTTGGAATAGTCGTGACCTAGAACTAGTTATTATCATATTGTAATCACATTAGGATTTTAGTCCATCTGGACCAAAGGTCAAAGGTGCACTTTTCTCATACAAATCCCGTCCGTCCGTCGTCGTCGTAAATTTTTCACATTTTCGACTTCTTCTCCTAAACCATTGTGCCAACTTCATCAAAACTTGGTAGGAAGTATCCCTATATGGAGGGGATTCAGATTTGTTAAAATAAAGGGGGTCAGCGGCTTGGTGTTTAAAATTTAAGGGGGAAAATTTTACAAAACTTCAAAAATCTTCTTCAAATAAACTAAAAGGGCCTAGAGCTTAATGTGTTGGTATGTTATAACTTGAAGGCGTGGAGAATCAAGTTTGTTCAAGGCGTGACCCTGGGGTCAAAAATAGGTTACGCATTTTTTGGTCTAAGTTCGCCACTATAAATATAGCAAATATGTTAACTATTCACATTTTTGACTTCTTGTCCAAAACTACTGAAACACTTTTACCCATACTTGATAGAACTCATCCCTATGTGAAGGGGATTTAGATTTGTTAAAATGAAGGGCTCGGCCCCCAGGGGTGCCACTTTAGGGGCCTAAATGGGTAAATTTTGTCCAAATTTGAAAACTCTTCTTATGAACTGGATGGCCTAGAGCTTAATGCTTTAGTTTGTAGTAACTTTAGGGCATAATGTGGCATGGAGAACCAAATTTGTTCATGGCGTGACCTTTGGATCAAAAATAGGTTACGCGTGTAGGGGTCAAAGTTCAACATTATATAAATAACAAATCTGTAAACTTTTCACATTTTCGACTGGACACTACTGGACCAATTCCATCGAAACTGGGTAGATGTCATTCTTAGAGAAAGGGGTTCAGATTTGTTCAAATGACTTGACTCAGTACCAAGGGAGGGTCGTTTGGGGGTCCAAATGGGGACAATTTGATAATATTTCAAAAATCGTCCTATGAACTAGAAGGGCTAGTGCCTTGGTTTGTAGTTACTTTAGAGCGTGGAGAACCAACTTTGTTCAAGGCATGACCCTAGGGTCAAAAGTATTTAAATGACAACAATTTACATGTACTTTGCCCATTTAATCCAGATGGACATTAAGGCCCGGGCAATGGGCCTTGTGTTAAAGAATATATCTCTAGCTTCCAAGATTTAGTTAAAAAGACGTGCCATTTAAAGTAAAATTCAAATAAAAAGTTAAAATTAAAGTTTTAATTGACCCACGTCTTGGGTATCTTTTCGTTTAAGATTCGGAAATTAAATGCAGAAAAAATATCTTGACGACGGAGTACAAATGCAATTAAAAATCGAACTTTGTTTCAAAAAAAGAAGCAACGTGTTGTTTATCTGTTTCTTAACGTCATGGCAAGGATAACACTCATTATTTATGTAACATAATGCAAATCTCATTAACATTCACAGCACAACTGCATTGAGTTAATGATTAAATTGCTGAAAAAAGTTTGAATTCACTAAAATGATATTCTAAACCATACAATATTAGAGAGTGGGGTAAAGTTGCTCTCTTCGCACTGATTGAATTCTGAAGAGAGGTAGTTTTTTCTTAGTAAATAAAAAAATCCGAAGGAGATTACTTTCCTTCACGTGTCCTAGTGCAGAGAGTTAATTTGACAAAAAGATGTTCCTTGAGCAACTGCTATTATTTTCAATGATGAGAGAGAGACTAGTGCCGGGCAGAGGCTATACATTCTTTTAGTATATTTTGTATTTTCAATTAAATTTTTAATTGTATGTCTTTTCTTAAGACTTCTAGTCTCGTGGGAAGAAGAAAGGTTGAGACCTTATTAACCGGTTTAACCACACCACCTGGTTTCGTGCTGGATGACCGTTTCAAGTCAATCCGCATAGATTACTAGTCTTGAGAACTGTTTTAGTGTCAATTTAATTCCTTACATCCATATGCTTATTGTTTGATGCTGTCGTTATGTTGATTTCACTTATTCTGTATTGTGTTTTGTTTTGTTTTCCTACTGTGTGGTGGTAAATTTTATGTACAATAGGTTATGTTTCTGTGATTTCAGAATTGTTAACTTATTGTGTGAAAATGGGAGGTTTTGAGTGTCTCGATGACATAGAGAGTGGGAAGTTGTGCTCCTGACAGGTTCCCTCAGGTCAGACAGGTTTAACCAGACAATGTTCGGAGGAGATGCTAAGCTGGCGGTCCCGTGTACAGGGGTTGTTAACCCCTTGGCACAATAAAGATCCCCAGGTAAAGTTAACGCCGTAGAATGGGCACATCCTTATTTCTGAACTATCCCTATTACTTTGGTTTCCCGTTCTCTTCCTTTCCCATTGTTTAGTTTTCCTCCTTTGGTCTTTGCCACGATATCAGTGAAATACCCTGGCAGGGACATTGCCCCTAATTAAGTGGTTTGTTTGTTTGTTTGTTTGTTTGTTTGTTTTATTGGAAATTTAACGTTCCTTTCGACTCTGTTAAGGTCATATCAAGACGATAGCTGTTTGTGACATGTTGCAAACTCATAATGGCTTTATAGTGTTGTTTCACTGAAATATCACTTCGCATACACATTGGCATGATACTTTACTCGGTCACATTATCCTGACATCGGGCCAACCTGGCCTTCTCCTTACCAGAAATGCTGAGTGCTAAAAGCGAGATTTGACGTCTCAGGTTTAACGCGGCCGGGCAATGATTGAACCCGCGCCTTCCCGTTAACCAAACGAACACTCATCCACTACGCTACCGCGTTGAAAATTTAGTGATTTGAGTTGTAAGAAAGGCTATATTTTGCGAATGTTATGCGTCTTGGTCCTGTGTGACATTTGTCGTTTGCCATACAATTTGATTTTGATTTTTGGCTACATTGCCGCAGTGTTCTAAGTTTTCTCCTATATCACGCCATGTAAGATAGAGTTTGCCCATAATGTTATAAAAATCTGTCTTGCATACCTTTACACGCGCGCGTTACATCACGTGATGTGGGAAATAACCAATCAAATTGCGTCACTTCTTAATTGTGACATAGTGAATGCAGCATAAACATGGCGCGAATGTACATTTATCCAATTCCAATCGCTTCAAGCTTATGTAAATCGATGCAAAACACAGATATTATGGGAGAAAAATACTCTCTGTAACCCTCCTCGGTGGAATATCCCTATCTTACACACACGTATATAAAAAGAGACTTATAGCTACTTTTTACAAGTCGATTGTCCTTCGGTGTAATATTAAATTCTGTATTGTATACCATTATTCAAATCTTATTGCTCTTGGACCAAAACTTTGCAATTATCTAACAGTTTAACAGAATTTATTGTAAAAAATTAATACACGTGCAAAGAAAATTACAATTTTAATTTTAAAAAAAAACTATCTTCCCAGATGTTAAATTGCACTTCTAACTGGCACAGCAAACCCTAACTTAAATACAACGACGCATGCGTCAAATATAATGCTTTATCGATAATTGATATTACAAAAACCTGCGTATGTTGTGTATAATAACATTTACTGTAACAGTCGGTGTATTGTTATATATTCTTTGAAGATGACTTCAGTAGAGACAGCGTCACATGTTAACGTTTATCATGCTGTGTATACAGTATTTGTTCTGTATAATTGACAAATTATATTATGAAGTAAGCAGGCCTTGTCTTTCACGAGCTTACCTTCTGTGTGGGTAATGCAACATTTACACGCTATCATAGAACTTCTTATTGAAATGTAATCTAACGTCTGTTACAATTCTCTGTTATATACAGTGCAAC
Organism: Pododesmus macrochisma; assembly: GCA_032359645.1. Taxonomy (NCBI): domain Eukaryota; kingdom Metazoa; phylum Mollusca; class Bivalvia; order Pectinida; family Anomiidae; genus Pododesmus; species Pododesmus macrochisma. The sequence goes on from JAUMGZ010219230.1 coordinate 8,418, forward strand.
TTGCTCTAGCGACCACCTCTATAAAGAGACCATCTGTACAAAAAGACCACTAAAGTCAGGTCCCTTGAAGTCTAATTACACTTCTTGTTACCTGTATTTAAAGATCACCTCCATATAAAGACCACTTTTTCTGGTCTCTTGAGTGGTCTTTATAGACAGTGTTGACTGTACTTGTGTTGCTCCTTACACTGACCCACAGCAATTATTTACGGTTATTTACCATTTTCTAGTTGCTTTTTCATATGTTCATTGTACATGGAGTTTAGTGGCGGGTACGACCATTAAAAGATGTTTCAATAGGAAATAACAGTATTACCTAATTTAATAACACCTGTTAGTTGTGATCAAAGGCCCAGTCGGGTATGTTTTCAAAACGATTCACAATTCATTCTGCAACATTCGGCCGTGATGCTGGAAGCTTTGCTAGTTTTTGCTCATTAGCGGAAATACCAAACCTGGTGAATTCTGGGAAATCGTACATTCTTAAGAAGTTTATGTTAAAGAAATTCAATCATGTTTTGAATATTTTGATTTCATATTAGCTTATTTTTCTTTGTGCTAGGCATACTTTTTAAATTGTGTTTCTCTCCTTACCCAGACTGTTCGGCAATGACTGTTGTCACTTCTTATTTATTTAACGTAAGCGTCTTGACTTCTGATCAAAAACTTTCAAAATCTGTGTAAAGATTTAGGGTTAGACAAATTTGCAAGAAAAAGCAACTACTCAAAAATAGAATAGTTAAATCAAATCAGTGTAAGCCTAGATTTAAAAAAAAAACATCAATAACACAGAAAACGCTATCAGATAAAGCATTTTTGTTAATAATTTTCAGTTTTCAGCGCCATCCCATTATACAACATATGTTAATGGACCACGCCTATGTAAACAGTTTTAGTTTTTAAAGACGTTAAAAGTTGTTAAATAATCATCGCTGCACAGCAAAACAGTTGTAAAAAGACCTTCATATATTTGTATTTGCATAATGATAATTGCAATAACACGTTTCCATGACAAAAGTTAAATAAATCATCATAACTGTCCCACCAAGAAGGCGGGAATGTACCTACAAGAACTTCTCGTTATCATCGAGATCTCGTTAACATCGCGAACGTAGTGATAACAGTAGGTAAAGTGTAGTTTTTGCCAAGGAAATCATTTTTAGTTTAAGGAAGCTATGTAACGAAAATTAGTTTTTAAAAGATAAGAACTTCAAATGATACATTGAAGATTAAGATTCAGCATATATTCAATTTTTCAGTTATTTTTCATAACGATTTATAACGAATGATAAAACCCTGATAAATACACAAATGCTAAAAGTTAAAAAACATTATCAAAGCGGCATATTTGATTAAAACTCCATTTCATAGTCATACCGTATACTCCTAGACGTGTGCACCAATTAACGCAAGGGTACCATGTACTTCCTATTGTTGATCTCTTAGCGACGATCTAGTCGTAATATATCAATACAATTGACGATGTATTGACAGAGGTAAATAAATGTGTGTTTCTAGTATTGAGGTTAATTGTCCCTTTTACCACATGTCTAGGTCATATCGAGACGGTGTCTGCTTATAGTAAATGATGCTGCCGCAAAAAAGCATCGGTATAAACGCAAACATCATCTAAAGTACTTGTCAACTTTCATTTGTGTAGAAAAGAAAGATGTTTGAACAATCAAAATGAATTGTGACCCTATTACAAAAATGTGTTATGACTATAAATGTGGTATACAAGGCAGTTCCTGAGTATCCTTGTAGGAATTTAATAATAATAATAATAATTGAGTCTAGTTAACGTTTAATTTAAATAGTTACAACGAACGGGGGAAGCTATACTTCAAATTCAGATGTATTAGCCCCTGGTGATATAGTTTAAATAAGAGCACAGAACAGTGAATTTTAGCCTTCAATTTCACTCAATTTCTTTATAATTTGCCAAGAGCAAATTTATGCTGTAAGAATTTAACACTTTCATGCCTTATTAAAATTGATTCATGTTTGAAGATAGCTGAAAAGCGCCATAACGCACGCGATTAGGTTTTAAGTCTTGTTTTGTGAAATATGTATTTAATGAGTGACATAATCTCGCAAATACGACTTGAAGGTCAGTGTTTGAAAGATGCTTGGAAAATCTTAGACGTATATTCTACTTGATAATTAACGGCTTATAACTAGGGTAGTTTTTCAGTATATGTTCTCTTCTTTGCTTTGTATTTTGTTAAAACTATTGTATGCCAAACTATCACGGACACATTCCACGACGAATGACACAAGTATAACAGGAAATGTTCACCCTTCACTTTTTTTGAAGACGTTTTTGATGTTTGCTATTTATCTTGTTAATTGTAATTATTTGTATTGCTTTGAGTTCCCTGTTTTACTTGGTTTGTTTGTGTCGTAGGATTTATGAATTCAGAAAACATTCTTTGTGTTTTCATATTTACGTATGTGAACAAAAAACATCTAGCTTTTATTTCTGTTATGCTTTAGTGTGTTAACCAAAAGAATTTAATAAAGAATCTTTTTTTTTTTTTTTTTTTAATTTTCCTGATATCTTTCTCATGCATTGAGTTGAAAGGTAGAGGCCAAACAGAGATATGTACGTCCTTCGGAAGGGACGCTAAGCTGGCGGTCCCATGTACAGGGATTTTAAACCCCGGCACGATAAAGATCCCCATCTATTCTATATAAGTTCTATAGAAGAGTAGGCAGAAACGCCGTTGCATGGGCTCATCCTTCTGTCTGAACTATTTCTATTACTTTCGTTTCCTGTTCCTGTCGCCGCTAATCTTCCTGTCTTCCTACCTTTTGTCACAATATAGGTGACAGATTCTGAAAGTGACTTTAAGCCCTAATTAAACAAACAAACAAACATCCTCCGTTGTTATAGAGTAGACAGCTATGCATGACGTGGTGTCGCACAGGAATGATAACAGATTGTGATGACGAATTGATGGGTCTCCTTAATTTTTTTTTTCTAGATTCATATAAAGCTTTTCCATTTTAAAAGCCCCCCTTTCTCTCTGTCTGTCTCTGTCTGTCTGTCTGTCTGTCTGTCTGTATGTCTGTATGTCTGTCTGTCTGTCTGTCTGTCTGTCTGTCTGTCTGTCTGTCTGTCTGTCTGTCTGTCTGTCTGTCT
>JAUMGZ010219241.1:0-11561 GCA_032359645.1 Pododesmus macrochisma
GATTACGCATCACGCTTCAAAACATCGAATTAAATGCCGAAAACGGCAAAGAAAGTACTTGATGTTAGCTTACCTGCGACTCTGGAAGTGCTGCTTCCAATGTAATACAACAATTAGTCGTAAAAAACGTCTATATACTGCAAATAAATCTGAAGATTTTATACGAGGAGTTGACTTGAAGCTCCATAAACAAAGAATGACGTATATGATAAAATTAGACACTAAAGACAAAGAACTGAATTCTGATTGGTTAAAAATATGCAGTAAATGTAAGCCACATTTGTGATTGGTTAGAATTAATGAAATGCATCCAATTAATAATAAAAAGGGGGTTCCCAGGGGATACAGTATAGGCAGTTATTAACATAGGATTCCCTCGCCATAAATATTTTTATGTTAACATAAAATACACTAATGTAAACTAGGAAAAAAACACAAACCTGGTGAATCACCATGGCCAGTAAAACATGATTTGCTCCTAACGTTTCTTTTGCATGTACAATGTAAGAAGTATTATAATTTATATGACAGATGCGCCTTATCTAGCAGTTAGTTTTTGTCATGACGAAGGGAGCATAGTGTTATCCTCAGCTATATTTGTTATTGATGTACAGAATGTATAGTGGTGTCATTTAATTACTTTTCTTGGCCATCTGATGTATGTGTGTCATGTTTGTTTTGGATCATACTGACCTTGCTGTGTTTGTAGTTGTGCTAATTTAGCCGCGATGTCAATACTTATCTTATTCTTCAATGCCCACTACTGTTTCTCCATAGGCCGTATCTTTGTTCTTCTAAAGTTGATGTATATTTTATATGCAGAATGTAAAGTTGATATCTGATTCAAAGGGAACAAAATCATAAACACCAGTAATTGTATGAAAAAAAGAAGATAGGAACTTCAGATCAAAGACACCGACAAACAATAGCAAATATTAAACCATGGCCTATCTGAAAATGTAACAATATTACTGCACTTGTTGCAAACGTGCATCATCACATGTGATCATAAATAGCACAATTTCTTTAAAATTGATAAAAGTCGTGATACGATCATATGTCCATTTATACATGTTGGTTCATTCTGATTTTCAATCTATATACATGTAGTATTGTTTGAGGTGATTAAAATAGTAAATCGAAAAACCAAGACGATATTCTAGGCCGTAAGTCCATAGACATTAGCAAACAATAAGAAAACATTGGACGCACACAGAAAAATTAACCAAATATACATTTATTTACTAAAATTGGAAACATCACGAACTTCTATTTAAAACAAGAGGCCCATGGGGCCTTAATGTCCATCTGGTTAAAAATTTGCCCAGTAGTTTCAGAGAAGTCTTTTAAAGAAGTACTGTAAAATTACCCCTTTCAGGCCCCGCCCACCTGTCCCCTGGGGGGGTCAGGTACTTTATTTGTACAATCTTGAATCCTCTTTCTCTAAGGATGCTTCCTGCCAAATTTGGTTGGTATCTGCCCAATAGTCTCGGAGGAGATCTCGTTTATAAACATACTGTCAAATTTACTCCTTTTTGCCCCATCCACCTGTCCCCTGGGGGTCAAGGACTTCATTTGTACAATCTTAAAGCCCCCTTCCCAATAGGATGCTTCCTGCCAAATTTGGTTGAAATCTGCTGAATAATATCTGAGGAGATGTCGTTTAAAGGCATACTGTCAAATTACCCCTTTTGGCCCCGCCCACCTGAATCCCCTTCGCCTAAGGATGCTTCCTGCCAAATCTTGCTGAAATCTGCCCAGTAGTTTCAGAGGAGATGTCGTTTAAAGCAAAAGTTAATGACGGACGACGGACGGACGGGATTTGTATGGGAAAAGTCCACCTTGGACCTTTGTGTCATTTCGGTGTACGGTAACCTTATCCATTATTTAAAAAGGAGCAAGAGTCAAGAGTCACCATAAGAAAAATTCACAAGTTATGGTGACGAAAGCTTTCTTTGGTCATCCGATCCGTTAAGTCTTTGTCTATTCTATCCTTATATCTGTTTGTTCTTGAACGACCAATGATTGCCAAACTATCGAATTAAACCTGGCATTTGGAAGGGCTCACCCTCAAATAACTACAAAAAATTTAATCTTGCTGTTTTCCTTTAAACATGAGATACAAAATAAATTAGATGTGTATGCTTTATTCAAAACCTAACAAAGTACAGAATGTTCCATGGTGACGAAAAACTAACAAACATGCAACGACAACAGAAACGTTTTACCGTAACTATTCATCACGAGGAGACGTTTCTACTTAAAAGGCGTTTAAGCAAAATGTCACCAATAGATTTATGTCTTAACGGAAAGCAACGCTGTGCTGCAATAAAACTATTGTCATCAATAAAACATATGACAGGGTGAGATCGTAAAACACAATCATTAAGCATTGAGCATGGAGCTAAGAAAAAGGATGAGTTTTTAAAAAGTCTCCTGTAAAATTTAAAGAGAGACCAATTTATTCCTTTCGTTCATCAGGTTTGAGAGTATGCTCATGGGAATATTGCAAGTCCGTATTTGAAACTATTTATACACTGTACGACTACGAAACAAAATGCAAACAATTATAGATTGATTCTTTCCTGTAAAGATCATCCAGAAATTGTTGTTATTCTACTTCTAAGGACGGATCTGTTTGATCAGAAACGGATCCCTAAGGAACACACAAACATCACCAGATTCAATAAGCAAATTTCCAGAAACAGAAAACTAAACGTTGTCAGTGATACATAAGATATGATCGATATGTCAACCATTTAAGCAAATCTGAATCTTCTTCCCTAAGCAAATTTTATGCAAATATTACCTGAAAAACCTGACACATGTGTAGCAGGAAACGCTTACTCAATCGCGAGCACCTGGTTGCGCTTCTAGCACTTTAATAGAAGTTCGTGATGTTTCCGTTTTTAGTTAAAAAAGGGTATATATATATATATGGTTTCTTTTTGTGTGTGGGTCTTACGTTTTCCTTTAGATTGCTCATGTCCATCTTTTGAATATCGTCTTGGCTTTTCGTATTTACCACTTTATGGAAAAGTTAAATATTTGAAATATTTATCAGCAAAACTCACGGCAGGTGTTCTTTCTGTTGTTAAAGTATCTCTAGGAGGTCTACAGCGCATTACGAGGAACCTGAATCATAGGGAACAACGACTCGAACAAGTAACACATCATCATGCGAAACCAAAAGTACACTGCACACATTGACACAAGCAATGGTATTGAAATTCCAGTGAAAAAACAACGTTTCTTTTAAACTGGGTGTATTTTTATTATATGGGTGTGTTGGCTGGTACATTACTTTCTTTCAAGTTCGTTTTGTATTCCCCATCTTAAATTTACTCAAGTGATGGTTAATTTAAATCTATTCTCCTCATGAATTTTTAATTGATTCATTTTGTTCAAATCCTGACGGCACTACTACTGATCTTCATAACTACAAATATCTCTAACTCTGGTCTTTTTTTCTGTATATAAAACAGCTCAGTAGTACATATAAAACATTTTACGATAAATCTTGAAGCAGAGGAAAACAAAAACCGCTTTAATTCGCATATAGATTTATATGATGAATACGTTTGTTTGTTTAATTAGGGCTTAACGTCACGTCCAGAATCTTTCACCGATATTGTGACAAAAAGACCAAAAGAGAAAAAAACAAAAGATAGGACAGGAAGAGAAGCGGCGACAGGAACGGGAAACGAAAGGAATAGAGATAGTTCAGAAAGAAGGATGAGCTGATGCAACGGCGTTTCCACCTACTCTTCTATCGAACTTAACATGGGGATATTTATCGTGCTAGGGGGTTTTAAATCCTTGCACACAGGAACGCAAGCGTCCCCTCCGAATGGCGATACATCTTGAAGCAGAGGAAAACAAAAAAACCGCTTTAATTTGCATATAGATTTATGTGATGAGTTTATACATTTTTAACAGAATATATTCAGAGTTTCCAGTATGACCAGCACACCTGAAAAATTGTACTTATACCAAAAAGCAATTTGAAACATGCCTTCATTGAATATAATATTTTTAAGAGGAAAAAGCACATACTCTGTGTGAGACACCCTCGTCCAAAAATTCCTGGTCTATCTTTGCACGTTCCCCAGTTTGTTACGTTACGTCAATTCTAAGCAGTTTAATTGTTAAACATTTCCTACTTTGATTTGTAATAAATCTGTTAAATTGTCCCTACGTGTTTTTAAATTTTCACAACCTGTTTCACAATATAATTTGTTTGTATGTTTAATTAGGGTTTAACGTCACTTTCCCAATATAAAATTTAATATTCTCTCCTACTATCTGACGGAAGTCTAGTTACAATTCTCGCCGCTCCCATTTGTAGTTTTTTTTTCAATTTATCTGAATTCCCAAAATTACAGCCACTTCGCAAGCATACTCCATACTAGGTATGATTAAAATAGTATATAGCTTCAAAAAAGTTTCTCTATTTAAAGTATATTTTAATTTTCTTAATACTGAAATATGTTTTAAGACAGCTTTTACAATGTTATAGATATGAACTGTTCATTTATAGTCTTCGCTAACAGTTATTCCAATATGTTTGTGATTCGTTGAAAAAGTTAGATTTCCGTTATCAAAAGTCTAATTTTTATTAGGTTTTTTTGAGATCCAATTGAAAGATATAGCTGGGTTTTATTCGTTTATCAATCCACGTTTCAATTGTTTTCTAATCATTATTTAAAGCATGTTCAATTTGTAAACTACTATTATAACTACAAAAAACAATAAGAGGTCCATCGGGCCTTAATGTCCATCTGGTTGAAACAGGCCAACAACTAAATATTTGCATTTAAGTACTTTTGACCCTAGGGTCATGCCTTAAACAAACTTGGTTCGTTATGCCCTTTAGTTATTACATAACAAAGCATTAAGCACTAGGCTTTCAAGTTTACAAGAAGATTTTTGAAATTTTGTCAAATTTCCTCCATTTTTCCCCCGAAAAAGGCGCCCCCTAGGGACCTTAACCCTTAATTTGAATAAAACTGAACAACCTTCCCCTAGGAATCCCTTCAACCAAGTTTGGGTGAAATTGGTTAAATAGTTTTGGACTAGAAGTCGAAAATGTGAAAAGTTAACATGTTTGCCATAGTGTTGAATTTTAACCCAAAAAAACGCGTAATCCATTTTTATCCCCATGGAAACGCCTTGAACAATTTTGGTTTTCCATGCCCTTAAGTTACTACATACCAATACATTAAACTCTAGGCCTTCTAGATTACCAGGAGAGGATTTTTGAAATTTTAACACATTTTCTCCCCTTTTGGCTCCCTAGTGGAGCCCCCTGGGGGCAAAGCCCCATCATTTGAACAAATCAGAATCCCCTACCCCTAGGGATATTTCCTACCAAGTTTGAAAGAGAGAGGTCCAGTGGTTTAGGACAAGAAGTGGAAAATGTGTGAAGTTAACATATTTGCTATATATAATATGATATATAGTGTTGAAATTTGACCAACAAACGCGTAACCTATTTTTGACCCAATGGTCACGCCTTGAACAAACTTTGTTCTCCATGCCCTACAGTTATTACATACCAAAGCATTAAGCTCTAGACCATCTAGTTTATCAGAAGATTTTTGAAAATTGGTAAAAATTTCCCCATTAGGGCCCCCTAAAAGGCGCCCCTGGGAGCCGAACTTAAACATCTTAACAAATCTGAACCCCTTCCCCTAAGGATGCCTTTTACCAAGTTGGATGAAATTTGTCCAGTAGTTTTGGACTAGAAGTCGAAAAATGTGAAAGTTAACACATTTGTCATAGTGTTGAAATTTGACCCCAAAACGCGTAAACCATTTTAGACCCTAGGGTCACGCCTAAGCTCTAGACCATCTAGTTTATCAGAAGATTTTTGAAAATTGGTAAAATTTTCCCGATAAGGGCCCCCTAAAAGGCGCCCCTGGGAGCCGAACTTAAAAATCTTAACAAATCTGAACCCCTTCCCCTAAGGATGCCGTCTACCAAGTTGGATGAAATTTGTCCAGTAGTTGAAGTCGCAAATGTGAAAAGTTAACGACGACGACGGACGACGACGGACGGGATTTGTATGGGAAAAGTTCACCTTGGACCTTTGGTCCAGATGGACTAAAAAGATTTGTTTGTATTAAGGGCTTATTGTCCGACCAACAGCTAAGGTCATTTACGGACGTGCCAGTTTTACTGGTGGAGGAAACCGGAGTACCCGGAGTAAACCACCGACCTACGGCAAGTCACTGGCAACTTTCTCTCACTAAAAAGAGGTAGCATCTGCAAATAGTCTTTCAAGCGATATTAAATTATTAGTGATGTCATTGATAAATATGAAGAATATGGTTTATTTGTAAACTATTATTAAAACTACAAATAGAAAAAGAGATATCATATGCAAGCAGTTTGCAAGCAATATTAAATTATCAGCTGTGTTATTGATAAATATGAAGAATGAAGAGGGACCTAACACTAGACCTTGTAGAACACCATCGATTGTAATGCTCAAAGCTGACCATGATTCTTTAATAAAACATTATGATTTCGATGGAACAAATCATTTTCAATTCATTTTACTAAATTCCCCTGAATCCCGTACGATTCTAGTTCTTAAGAAGTCCATATATATCGAAAAAGACCATACATAACTGTCAAGGGAAGGAAGTTGCCTATTCGTATCATCTAAAGTGGATATAGAAACGAAATAATCATTCAAAACATTAACTTTCCTTTCACTTGTTACCGGATCAATGAGCGGGGGAACAGAAGACGATAAATGTGTGCCTTTCGTAAATTTACGTATTATTTTTCAAAAAAAAGTGTGATCAGATGCTATATATATCGGCATATAAAGCTTCACGAGCACGTCGCTTTAAATTGTTAACACGATTTCGCTGACACTTATATTTATAAAGAGTAGGGGCAGAACGATTACGTTAAAATTGTTTTTGAAATCTATCACGTTACAATCACGAACACTATCTATATATTTGTTTGTAAATACTTTACACATTCATCTACATTCCCCCTCTCAAATATCGAACTCCAGTCAGTATTGTCTATTAAATTATTAAACTAACAATAATCAGCTCTTATCAACAATTATGATTATTCGTTTTGGACTCCGTGAGATTCAGTAAGATTCTTCTTTCTGAACTATCTCTTTTACTTTCATTTCCCGTTCCTGTCACCGCTTCTCTTCCTGTCCTATCTGTTGGTTTTTCTCCTTTGGTCTTTTTTCACAATATCGGTGAAATATTCTTGACGTGACGTTAAACCCTAAAAAAAACCCAAACAAATCATTTTCATAAAACACGTCAATCAATGTCCAGAAGGAGTCGATGTACTTGTTTTCCTTTGCAATGTGCACGTCCTTCAGAGGGGACGCTAAGCTGGCGGTGCCATGTAAAGGGATTTTAACCCCCTGGCACGATAAAGATCCCCATATAAAGTTCGATAAGAGTAGGCGGAAACGCCGTTGCATGGGCTCATCCTTCTTTCTGAACTATCTCTTTTACTAACATATCCCGTTCCTGTCGCCGCTTCTCTTCCTGTTCTATCTTTTGGATTTTCTCCTTTGGTCTTTTGTCGCAATATCGTTGAAATATTCAGGAAGTGGCGTTTAGCCCTAGTTAAACAAAATCCTTTGCAATGTTGAATTTTTGAATAATTAACCGCCTGTACCTGGTGAGATCCTCTGTGGTGAATGTTCTTTCAACAGCATTTTGACTCTGTATACTTCATTTTTTACTTTCTAACTTTTGAACCAACATACTATTTGGTGTTCAGCCTCACTTTTAAGTTAAGCATTATTGTGATCTGATAATAGCATATTCTTTTATTGTTTAAACCAAGATTGTTGTTGCACACCTGTACAATCTTACCATTAGTGTTAGTTGTTTGAGAAGGAATTAGTGTTACATAGTGAAATCTTGGAGAATTTCTCCTGCCGTATTGTTCCAGCTCCTGAAGATCACATTGTTGTTACCTGTCCTTGCGTTGTTTAATCTCTTCAAGCGGTGCTCTTGTGTAGAAGCACTCATAAAGCTGTTCAAGTTATATAGTAATATGCCACTGACTGCTTTTACGAGGCCTGAGTTCGGGATCTGTTTAGAACAAAGTACCACAAAGGCACGGAGTGTCGTTTCCTGAATTACGATCAAAGTCGCTCTAGCTGCTGGTATTAATCAAAGTTGGTTTTCTTAATACATGTACAAATGCATTACATATAACACCACCGTGAAATCACACACATAATATATAACTGACAAAAAGAGCGAGAGCTCTTCCTGTCCTATATATTGGTTTTTCTGCTTTGGTCTTTTGTCACATTATCGGTGAAAGATTCTGGACGTGACGTTAAGCCCTTATTAAACAAACAAAAACTTACAACAGACAATTGGCTGTGTCGGCCATCTTGGGTCACCCATGTCAGACAGGCTGAAGGGTAGCACGTATATAGGAGGGTCGCTAAACTGGTGACTTCGTATACAGGGATTTTTAACCCCTCTGTAACGATTAGGATCTCCATGTTAAGCTTGATTTAAGAGTAGGCGGAAACGTCATTTCATTGTCTTATCACTATTCCATCATCATTCCAATTTGTTGATCCTCCCGATCAATATTGGTTTGTTTTCCCGTTCCTGTCGTCGCCTCTCTTCCTGTCCTTTAGTTTGGGTTTTCTACTTTGGTCTTTTGTCACGATATCGATGAAATACTCTGGAAGTGACGTTTAGACCTAATTAAACAAACAGTTTTAAACAAGGGTTTGATTCCAAATGAAATAGTGATCACAAAATATTTATTACAATCAAGAGCTCAAAATCTGGTTTCAACTAAGTGATTTCGTTAATGTGTGTAATGTAAACATTGCTTGCATGATAATGCAAAATACAAAACAAAACTAGAGACGACAAAACAAACACATTGATGGTTTCATAACAGATAACATTAATTGAGTAAACTCAATTTCCACCTGAAAGTTTGTAAAATATTCCTAAGGGATAATTTATTACAACATTGATATCCATTTAGTGTTCAGTTGTTAAGCAGACTAGAGAGCAATTTTTATATCATCAAATTGCATAAGGATCATCATGGCGAACCCATGCAAGTCATGTTTCCATTACTGTCTATTGGGACTTCGTGCTCATGAATTGGTGAGCGTGTGGCGGTGATAGGATATTAGTTACCATTCAATTTTGCTTTTGTTTTGATTAAATTTGATGAGAAACTAAATATTATGCGTTTTGTGATTATACACATTATCTGATGCAAATAACCTTGTCCACTTAACGAAATTCTTCAGAATTTATTTTAGATGACTCGGAGGCCTGTTGACTGATTTTAGCTTTTATATGTTTTGTAATAACATTCATTATGACAAAGAAATAATGGGTCCATTTAAGGAAAGTACCCCTTTAATTTGGTTCTTCTCCTTTGGTTTGTTGTTGCAACATGGCCAAGTGATGACTGAAAGATTGTGAAAGCCACGCAAATACAAAAAGAATCAAGACAGTTGTATAAGCAAAAGCAATATTGACATGGTCATATGCCTTTATAATAAAGGTTTCGTTTCTGGTTATTGTCTTGTGTTCATGGTAGGTCATCTAAGTTTGAAAGTTTGAAGGGTTGAGTTCAGCGTATCAAGAAAAGATCCGTCCCACTCTTCTTCTATCAGATTTACGTATTATGTATATATACAGAGTGCCTTAATTCTTATTCATGTTTTTTCTCCTCTATCTATCCTGTCTTTCCTTTTCTCTCCATTGTATACTGGGATGCAAGATAAATGTGAATGGTTTATATCAAGTTTAGAACTACATTATAATTATGAAAGGCGAAAAATTAATGGCATCAAATTTGTTGATTTGATTTTGTTGATTAACAGCCGTGCATACAATATTTTATCCTTCTGATTCTATTCGTCCACTTGTATTTGATTCGAGCGTTGAGGTTGGATGGAACTCACGAAGATAATTTTTATAAAATTGTTTTGTTTAATATTCTCACTGCTCTGTGCGTTCTTCGAATGATACATTAGCGATGATATATAACCAATAAATACAAAATAGATACGTACCAAGTCAAAAACTAAAGATGAGTTAACACTTATAAAATTGTCTTAATGGAATCATCTATTGCTTCGACTATGAGTACAGTTTTATTGTCATGGTGTACTTTGGTTACATATCGAAGAGTAATTATAAATTCATCATTCTGAGGTAAAGACACGCGATGCCTCTGAATAACACTTCAAAAGGACTCAAGTTGTCAAAACCATTTTTGAAATTCGCGATTATAGTTTTTAACAAAAACGTCATGCTTTTCACAGTCCATGACAAAATGAGGAATTACACTTCACACTGAAGGTCTGACGACCGAAAGAACACGCAGGGTGTACAACAGTCAGACTTCAATAAAGACAGAAGCCTTCCAAAGAACTAGATATACAATGTATAAGATTAGATGTAGCAATGCGTCGATATGCAATTTAAATCTATAAAGGTACAGAGTGTTAAAAAAATGCAACCTGAATCATGCCTCCGACAAATATGATATTTACTAGATTAAAGAGCCAAAACTCTGAGTTACCTAGTGTATAATTTGCTCCATTGAGTTTGGTTATAGTTATACACGTGTAGCTACGTGTTTGTCACAAGAGGGACCGCAGAGTGTAAAAACGAAAATTCGGTAGAGCACCATTATTACTGTATAAGTTTAACGAGATAAGACATGCTTATCAGGCTTTTCTGGACTTTTTCAATTTATCGATCTTTCAAGCTATACACTTCCCTGTGCTAGACACCTTAGGGAGGTGTGTGCGTCTTGGTGATCTGGAGTACTATGCTGGCGGGAACTTGTGTTTCTGGTAGGGTCACCCAAGTCAGATAGGTTGAAGGGTAAAGGCCAGACAAAGATCGGCACGTCCTTCGGAGGGGGCGCTAAGCTGACGATCCCGTGTGCAGGGATTATTAACCCCCTGGCACGAGAAAGATCCCCATGTAAAGTTCGATAGAAGAATAAGCGGAAACGCCGTTGCATGTCGCCGCTTCTCTTCCTGTCCTATCATTTTGTGTTTCTCTTTTGGTCTTTAGTGACAATATCGGTTAAAGATTGTGCAAGTGATGTTAAGCCCTAATTAAACAAACAATTAAGCTTTACAAAGTGTTAAAAATTGAAACCCATGTGTCCAGTGTGTAAAATGTATAATAATTAATAAATTCACACGTCTTTATGAAATTGTGTTAACGGTGCGTAAGTTTTTATTCGCTGTATGTCATTGTCATAATACATTGTCGTTTGACTCGCCATGACGTCACTTCGGTAGCTCAGTTGGTTGAGTGTTTGGTTCATGTGCGTTAAGTTACAGGTTTGTTCCCCGGCCGTATCTTAAAGTTTGTTCCCCGGCCGTGTCGTTAAGTTACAGGTTTGTTCCCCGGCCGTGTCGTTAAATTACAGGTTTGTTCCCCGGCCGTGTCGTTAAGTTACAGGTTTGTTCCCCGGCCGTGTCGTTAAATTACAGGTTTGTTCCCCAGCCGTGTCGTTAAGTTACAGGTTTGTTCCCCGGCCGT
>JAUMGZ010219252.1:0-11561 GCA_032359645.1 Pododesmus macrochisma
CGACGGACGGACGACGGACGGGATTTGTATGAGAAAAGTCCACCTTGGACCTTTGGTCCAGATGGACTAAAAACAGGAAATAATTATCCTTCTTACCTTAACACAATGTAGAAGACAAGCGAACATGAGACTATGGTACCACAATACTGTGTACAGTATATACTTGTGGCGGCAATCAGTAAGTACGCAATAATACAACATCCCAATATATACACCATGGTTTGCTTAAAGAATAAATGCAGAGCTAAAACTCCAAATAATGCACTAATTGTATGTAGAAACCATCGTGGCATACCAGTCTGACCTGTATAAAAATATAGAGAAAAAATGTTAAAAGTTGAAAACAATACCAAAACCTAATACATAAGTACTGGGTAATTATGTTGATACATGTCATGAACAAGTTTTTTGTTGATGTTATGAAAATAAACATATTTTCAACTATTAACAATTCTGCAAATATAGTTTTATAAAATAAAATAAGCAAATTTATCAACCAACTTTATATTGATCTTCCTAAAGTAAATGACCTCAAAATTAAATGGAAAAAAATCTACCAAAAAGTTTTATAAATAAAATGTTGCTCAATGGGAGATAACTTTCAAATTATATTTAAAATACTAGTTCATGTATAGTTACTTACCTGAAGGTTGAATTAGAAGACAAACGATCCTATAGATGAGACAAAGAGTAAACAGTGGATATAACATCTGAAATGTCTGAGAAAATGTTTGTGATATACAAGTCTCATATAGAGTCTGTATAGTCATGCTTGCCTGTCCCTCAAAATCTCCATAATCATTTTGATATGAGGAAAACACCTTTGCCAGTTCTGGATCTACTTCTTCACCATTCATGTAGTCCTGGAAACTTTGCATCAAGTCTTCATTGCTATATTCATCATACATGGGAAAATCTTCATCCATAATGGTGTTCTATATAAGGCACACTATGAAATGAGCTGTACAGCGTACTCGATATATATTCTCATTCTGCAGATTCCTATTAAAACCAAACACTTATATAATAAACATGATAAAGGTAGGTTTAGGATTATTGGTAAAATAAAGTGCACTCCTTGTGCACATCACTATATCTAAACATCAGATTAATGTGGAGTGCACTACAACTCACTATCTCACTTTATGATTATTGTTCATTTGAACAACACTTGCCTATCTAAAGGAGGTATACTAGGGTCAGTGTGTGTAATCAATTGAGAACTAGAGCTTTTAGGAATGGCAATGTTTTTCTTTAAATACTTTTAACCAATAAGCTGTGCAATTGTATTATTATTTCTTCCTTATATCTTGAGTTGTTTAAGTTTCACCTAAAAAAAAGTAATCACAAGGTATTCCTCATCAATTTAGTATCATATCCCAAGCTTGTTTATGACCTTGCTGATGTACATAAATCTGTATTGGAGGGGCCTGGGGGACCCCAGGTTATCTTGATCACTTTTCAGGGACACTCTGGTGTATCCCAAACTTTTGATTTCAAATCAGTTGCCCTGGCTCTAGTGACATTATCTGTCTATTTATGAGAAAATGCAGGTTCTTAACCCACAATTGAAGGTCATTTGAGCAATGCAGGGCTTGTAACCACTCCCCATTTCTTATTACATTAAAGTAAATGATGGAAAGGTATATAATTCTATGGGGTATAAAAAGTGTATAAAGCTTGAGATCTTCGGGTAATGGGTGGTTACGCACAAAAACAAGTTTGCACTGAGTGGTTTGGTACCAGTTTTATCTTAGATATATTTAATTTAGTTGATTTGTATGCATTTTTTGTGTTTAAATAAATATATTTGATGTAATTTTTAAAATCTTCTTTTGCAGCTGATATGTATATCTAGAAGCATACACTTGTGTTCTTGTTGAAAATTAACAAGCCATAACGGCGGTCCTAGTCAGGTGTATATATAAAAGCAAGTACGTGTTGAGTTGTTTAACTGTCAAATTACTTACACAACACATACAGGACTACTAAAACTTCAATTCTAGTACAGCAACACTATGTCAAAATCTTAATTATAATTACTTTTTCTCCTTACCTCAACACTTTTTTACGTAGTACGAAGCAACCCAGAGCACGCACACATACATATATATATTCATAAGAAGTGAAAATAACAGCTACAAAAACAAGTGACTTGTGTATACGTATGCCTATATGTATATATACTTTATAATTTAGTACGAAACATCTCGGAGCAAAATTGTTTTTGTATGAAACTGCCCGTATTCCATTGTATAGTCAATAATAAAAAAATGCAATCTGAATCATGCCTCCGATAAATATTATATTTATAAGAGGAAGGAGCCAAAACTCTGTGTGAGACAACCCGTCCCGAACCCCAGATCTTGCTCAAAACTGCTGTCATTAATGGACACAAGAGAAGAATTAATTTTGAATAGACAAGACTTCAGCTAATCAAAGCTACAGAGCCCAAGTGGGAAACGGTGGCAACAAATTATGAGATGTTCCTCGGCATAATCCTACAAGATATTCCTCGGCATATCCATACAAGACACAGTAAACCTACAAGACAGAGTAATCCTACAAGACAATGGTTTGTTCAAACTAAAACCTTACAAACTGAAATAGGCAGCCAATAAACAGAATATGTAACACAGATCAACTCCAGGCCTAGTTACGAAATAATCGGCATCATCGGATACTCAACTTCAGGCCTAGTTACGAATTAATCGGCATCATCGGATACTCAACTTCAGGCCTAGTTACGAATTAATGGGCATCATCGGATACTCAACTTCAGACTTAGTTATGAATTAATCAGCATCATCGGATACTCAACTTCAGGCCTATTTAAGAATCAATGGGCATCATCGGATACTCAACTTCAGGCCTAGTTACGAATTAATGGGCATCATCGGATACTCAACTTCAGGCCTAGTTACGAATAATCGGCATCATCGGATACTCAACTTCAGACCTAGTTACGAATCAATCGGCATAATCGGAAACACAAGGATAAATCCTCGTAGTCACACGAGAGGTTGGAAAGTCTGATTGTGGGAAAATTAACATAACCAAATTGTCAAGTTCAAAATTTAGCCGCATTTGCAGTTAAGTAAAGTAAACTATAGAATCTGTCTTATCAACACGGCAGGTGTTACAAGTTTATCACGAAACGTTCACTCTTAGTGGTTTCGTTTCTTTCTTTTTAAGGAAAGTCCGTGATATTTTCTGTTTGGTTTTGTAGTTGTATTGCTGTTTACGTTACTTAGTTTGATTAGGAATTCATATGCCAATGAACGTGCGTCACTTTACAGTTATTGCACTATGAATTTAACATATAGAATTGTGCAATGCTGTTTTATACTTCATAGAATAGAGATGTACCGGTATTTGTCGGTTTACATGGAGGCGTGTTAGATAAGCACAGCTAACTGCTATCTTGAGTTTGCATTTCCTTCTTTATTTGTTGCAATACCTTTTTTTTTTAATCTTTAATGTTTTCTTGCAATCCTGGTAAATTAAAGTGCTGCTACTTTGACAAACAACTGCATGATATGTTAGCGAAAGTGGTTAATCTACTTATTTTAAACATACGACACATGTCATAAGCTTATCGTGTAGATATGGCGGACACGGTAAGAGTCCACATTGCGATCTGACTTGACAGAAGGCTTTCCCTCCTGGGTAGGACGAATAATGAGTACTGTTTGTATCCTCCGGCAACCCTTCGGGTAGTTCATCAACACATACGTACTCGGAATCTGAACGGCTGTTCCTATTGGCAGCCGAAAGTATACCGTGGTATGCCTCTGTCCATCCATCGTAACATTCATTTCTCCCGGGTATCATCAGGGTTGTAGAGTGTAAAGAGCTCCGACACACTGCACAAGGAACCTCATAGGTACGATCATAGCCAAATAAACCTTCGTCTTGGTATTGAGCCCCATACAACATGGCTGCACCATACAACCAAAGGTCTTGAAAGGGACCATACTGTGGGTCGGGCGGTAGGCAGACATACTCACCGGGACCTCCACTTGAATCATAGGACCCACCCGTATAACCTGTAAAACAAATGAAATATCTAGATCTAACAATAATAATAATAAGTTTAATAGAACAAAGGCAAATGACAACAACAGTAGTCTCATCAAAATTTCACCACCAGAATATACCTTCAAACTGAAACGGCCTTGTAAAATTAATGTCAAACCAACCAAATGAGTGAGAGGACCTCGCTCATGCTACTAATCAACCATTATCAACTGACTCGAAGGGGAACCTATATAAATCAAAGCTAGGAGCCTAAAAGAGGGGACCCAGATGAAAATATAGGATGAAATAACACACCAACAATAATATAAAATCTAGTCAACAATTTAGGTGAACACGCAGTCAAAGTAGGACTATGCATACGTTCTCCTCTGGACAGCTGTTTCGGACAATCAAGACCCCTTCAGAAGAACTGACTTAGTAATATAAATAAATTTAATATTATAATGGACGGACGGGGACGGATTGACTGACTTACTTACAATAAAAAAGAGCAAAAATGTCAAACAGACCAGTTCTCATATTTAGAATACAGGCAATCATACACTGTAAAATAATTTGTGAAAACGTAATCTACACAGAAACATAAAAAAAGAATATGAGTTTAAGAGGTAAGTTTGAAGTACCTAATGTAACATAAATTGTGAAGTAGTCAGTCTAAACGTAATATGTACAGTCACATAAAAACAAGAAAAAATATTACTCCTTGGAGGCAACAGACAAAAATATCTTTGATAAAATACAATTTCAACTGAAACAGTGAATTATATTTCTTATAAATGTATTATGAGTTTATATGATAGCGCGTACAACTATAATATTATATTAAGTTTTTCGGTTAACGTCGTGTCCAATACAGATCCCGTCAGTCCGTCCGTCCTGTGTAAGCTTTTCTAATTTTCGACTTCTTCTCCAAAACTAGTGTACCAATATTAACCAAACTTGGTAGGAAGCATCCCTAGTGGAAGGGATTCAGATGTTTACGAATAATGGGCTTCGGCTTCCAGATGAGCGCAACTAAGGGGGACAAAATGGGAAAATGTATCTTTTTCTAATAAACTAGAAGGCCTAGAGCTTAATTCATTGATATGATATGTAGTAACATTGGACATGGAGAATCAAGTTTGTTCAAGGCGTGACCCTAAGTCAAAAATAAGTTTCACGTTTTTAGGTCAAAGTTCAATACTATAGCAAATATATTAACTCTTCGCATTTTCGACTTCTTCTCTAAAACTGCTGGACCAAATTTAACCACACTTGGAAGAAAGCATCCCCAGGGGTTGAGAATTCAGATATATGTTAAAATGATGGGATTCTACCACCAGGGTGCGCCAGTAGGAGGCACAAAAGGTCAAAGTTTGACAACATTTAAAAAATATCAACTCCTAAAACACTAGCAGGCCTAGAGATGTATGGTTTGGTATGCAGTAGCATTTGGGCATAGAGCATCAAATGTGTTCAAACATAGTGAATTGACATCAGGACATTACTGTGAGCAACTAAGGTGTAGCGGGAAATGCTAACCCGATGGAAGATACTTGGTTTGGCTTCTAATTTTCAACAGAAATTACATGAATTAGTAAGGTTTTTCTTTTTAAGTGTCATATTTTGTATTTGTCTTTTTTTCTGCGCGTTACCGAAATCAACAGCTTATAAAATTAGATGAAATAACCTATCATCCCTGTTTAGGTATATTTCCTGCAGATTCATGATCACAATTTTCGTTAGATTAAAAATGTTGCTGTTTTTATATTTCTTAGGTAGAAATATTCATTATATGCTTCGCCGGATGTACCTTTTTCATTGCAAATTTCGTCCAAAATCGAAAGTTATTGCCACGAAAAATTTAAAATGATGGTATGAACAGTGACTGCATTTTGCTTCAAACAGTTGATACGGTTTCTCATTTAAATCCATGTTGACTCATTGGTTGGATAGGTACACTCAGAGAGCAGCCATGCTTCTCTTCTACGGTACGCGGAATGTCACTTTTTATTAACCTTTTACGTTTTGCAGCATACTAGGGGAGGCAACCGGTTAACACACAACTATAGTATTTGTACCAGAAACATAAATAGAATAAAACAAGAAGAATAAAAACGAGTTTCTTTGTGGGTAAACAATTGAAGCATGTTAGCTTAAAACAAATTGTATTTTACAGAATAGAAATAGAGCACTATGTTGCGCAACGTAATGCAGTGTATTCTTAATACTGTAAACGTGTCAATTGTCTCAGAGTGTAAAAACTCGGTCTATGTCGTACAATCGAGAAGACTACTGAGAGTTTTTGAAGAATACAAATTCTCTCTTTAAATTAATTCAGTTAAAAAATTAAGTTTTCGTCTAAACATAAGATTTTCTGATTGTGGTATATCCTGATAGTCTTGAAAGAAATAGAATACAAAAATGCAATCTGAAACATGCCTCCGATAAAATATGATATTTATAAGAGGAAAGAGCCAATACTCTGTGTGAGACACAGATAAGAGGGTAGAAAAGAGATTGAGGAAGTGTCAACTGCCAAATCATTATAACACAGCCTTAATATGCAATATATTGTATCTAGCAATATAAGTTTGTCAACTGTCAACAGTTTCTTAACCACTTGGTTATATGATCCCTTTGGTATAACTTAAGCGTCCTCTTGTCTGTCAATAGGACGACCTTTTCTGTCAATAGGACGACCTTTCCTGCTGAGTTCGTATATATTCCTTATTAGTAAGTACATGTACTTGTCAATGAAGAGAGATCGCATAATATATTTACCCGAGTAAGTTAAGTCGGTGTCATTTGGACAATCGCTTCTTCCCCATCGTGTTAACATTGTTCCAACTATTAAAATGTAAAACATCCTTCTAAAATGTATTAAAAACGCATACATTATATACACGTATACAAAATCGGGTTATTCCCAGAAACAGTCGTAACCATTTACTGGTAATTCACAAAGGTCAGTAAATAAAGCATATTCTCATCAATTCATATAAGAACATTGAACGAGTTTCTGCAGGCTGACTTTCTACCCGCTTTAATATACGGCTTGTGTGGGGGAAAGTCAGAGCTCGTTCCTACATTAAAGTTGGATATGTTGACGCTCAAAATGGGGGTCATCCTCCATTAATTTTATATTGACCTGTCAAATTATTTCTTCTGCAGTTATCAATAGTTTGACATTATTGTAACAAACGGGCATCGACAAGATGTTCCAACGTATCCAAATGTATTGCTGCTACGGCAATATTTCAATCAAGTGTTAATTTTCAGGAAAAAAAATCGAGAAGCCATCTTTGACTTAATCATGCGACAAAATCTCGTCCTATGGACTTCCAATCTGCCTTGTGGTACTAATACAACCGTTACGTCATTTATGCAAATACCTTCAAAGCCCATGTAATTACGTCGGCAAGATGGCCTCTCGATTTTCCGAAAATTAACAATTGGTTGAAATATTGCTGCCGTAGCAACAATATATACGCTGTTGGAACATCATATTGCTGCCTCTTGGTTACAATAATGTCAAACTACTGATAATTTATTCAGAGCGCCAAAGTGTTGGGTCGCAAAATATCCGCTTTCCATATAGGAACAGCTCTGACTTTCTCCCGCACAAGCCTTATATTAAAGTGAACAGAAAGTCAGAGGAAACTCCAATCTGATTAAAATCAAATCTTGATCTGCGCTCTATTCCGTAATCGTCATATTGCTGTATCAGCATTGATACGAAATAGAGCGCAGATCAAGATGTGATTTTAATCAGATTGAGGAAACTCGGACTATGTAGAATACATGCTTAACTCTTTCATTAAACAGACTTTAACTGTTTACCTGTTCTTGGTTGTTGAGGTCAAAAAGCTTAGAGGTTTCTTTTCACGTTTTCATTAAACCTTATGCCCCGGTCATAATGTCATGTTTGGGCCGCCACGTTTAGCTACGTTTCGAAACGTGACAGAACAGCTACAGCGAGACACAAGGTGGCGACTGCGAGGCTAGAGCGTGGCGGTTGCAATGCATAACCCGGCCGGAATTTGCAAATCGTGGGATCAGCAACAGGGTAAAACGGCGCGGCCAAAGCGTAACACTATGGCTGGGGCATTACTTGCACATAGTAGTTGAGATTACACGGCATCGAGTTCTGCTGTCATGTTTTCATTAGGCAGCCTCAACTTTAATTAGTGGTTGAGCTCGAACAACACCGAGTTCTACTTTCAAGTTTTCATTAAACAACCTTATCTTTATCTGATAATTAAGACAATAGTTACGACACGTTGAGTGGTATTGTAAAATTGTCATTGATAATATACAATTGATTCATGCTTGTTTTGTTACCTGAACAATTATTTGTATTAACCAATGACATTAATATTTTAACACAACACATCTTCAAATGCAGCACTACTGACGTTTGACGTGTACATGTAAACAAAGCCGGTGTTATTAAAGCGCTCGAATCTAGTGGGCGCGTGCGTTACCACGGAAGCAGGAATTAGTTGGTCACCTGACCAAGTTTCACGAGAAATATAGTCAATATTGTTTGATGTGTTAATATGTTATTATATAGATATTTAAGTAACCATTTTACATGTACTTGATTGTTGAGACCGGAAAATATTGAGTTTTTATTTAACAGCATAACATTTATTTTGTATTGAAGGTCTGACGGCATTGAGTTCTACTTTCAAGTCTTCACTTAACAACATTACCTGCACTTGATTGTTGAAATCGGAGGACATCGAGTTCTGCTTTTAAGTTCTGTATCTCAGACTGTAGTTGTGCTAGTGTTACGTTTTTAACATTGGATTGCGAGTGACTCGGTTCAACGGTAGAGTGACCTTGGTCAGTTAAAGTGTCCAACACAAATCGTTTGTCCTTTTTGGAATCACCAATTGTGAAAAACACAAAAAATAATATATGTGTTATACGTAGATTGGCTACCATGTCTGTAGTCAAATATATATGTGTGTCTTATCAATTCCAAGGATATATTTACTCTTAACCCTGACAGTCGTTATTAGTAGTACAATGTCGTTATGTAGACTTGTGAAGTTCAGCACAGGTTTTCGTACACAACGGTAGTGTTTGGTATTACTTTAACGGTTTAACTGCTAATGGTGTGGCTTAAGTGACTCTTATGGTGTTGTGAGATTGTGGTTAATTATTAATTTATACCACAAACAGAGAATATTAAAAGTCATATACAAATAGACCTTATTTCTCATTGTTTCAGCAGACAGTGTAACCTAAAATATACCAGAAGAGGTAGAAAAACACAGAAAAATACACCAACTTTCGTCTCGTGTCTATCTCTTTGTTGAATGTCGTGAAATGGCCTTACGAGTTACTTCCCATTAAGCGTTTTTCATGTAAGCAGACTGTCCCAGCTGGTACACAGGATCTCGTCACATTCATTTAGATCTAGTCTCATTTCAATTATGATGTTTTCCTATGATTATGCTGGTGTTCATCTTACATGTAGCTCTATGTTTACATGGCTGTGTTAATGTCCGGTTATCGACTATATATATATATCAGTAGGACCGTAGTCATTGCCTGCCCTCCCAGGTCCACCAAGGCCCTAGAAATTTTGCATTTTTTCTTATTTCTATAACAAAGTTCCCGGCGAATAAAAATATATATGTTTGCGGCGAAAAAAAGTGTTCTCCCCCTACTGGTTTTCCACAGGCTACAGTCCTGATAATGATTATGGAACACCAAATTAATATATATTCCATTATTTGCAACTTTATACAATTATTTGAAGATAAGTTCAATTCAAATGTACAATTTTCAATTCAACTGAAGAAAGGGCGAAGTAATTGAAAATGTCTATAAAAAAACCCATCTATCTTGAATTATTTAGAGATAGGCACGGTTGAATTGACGAGAGGTTTCACATCAACCTTTCAGTTTGTTGTGTTGATATTTAGAAGTATTTTATCCCGGTTCATATGGCAACCTATTTGATTGTTGACTTTATATATCGAACCTATTAAACTTGTAATTTCGAATATCGATTATGTATCAAATTTACGTCAGTATTTTAAATTGCTTGAAATTGCCTTGATTTCTGAACATGTACATTAAAAAAATACTCAAACATATATCGGAACATTTGGTTATGTTTGAGTTGTTGGCTACTACATCAAAAGACATTCCATGTATAATGTTAACAATGCGGTTTTATAAGGTGATAAGGCGTGACCATTGGCATGTGTACTGCTGCGTGTAACAAAACATTAAATTAAAACAAAAAAATAAAAACGTCTGAAACAGCAACAAGCGCAGGTATTTTAACACTTAACAACAACTTGACATGTTCTGTGTAGCATATCACCCACCCCGCTTTCGTTTATCGACATCATAAACACACCATTAAGTTTTAGAAACCTTAAAAACAAATTAAAATGCTTTTGAGATCTATCGTTTGAAAAAAGTCCGTGTAATAAAAAGTCGACCTTAATTTCACATTTGATCGTCCATAAAATCTCTGACAAAGGTACGTTCGATTCACCTGTAATGTTAGACAAAGTCAATTAAAAGTTTATGGCAAGAGGTACCAATACATTAACAGGCATGTCCATTACAATGATCACCTGGCTCTGGTCATTTGGACGCTGGAATTGGAAATGGATGTAACTAGTCGTTTAATGGATGTTCATGGACACTATTTACAAGTAATAAAGGGCAGCATCTGACATTAAACCCCATGATGCACTTGCACAAAATAGGTGAACCACTTATAACAAAGTTAGAATAACAGCTACAATGTATAGTTCAGAAATGTGTTCTAGGTACTGTAACTTACTTTTGTTGTTCGACCTTGTCAGTTTTGTTTCACATTTTGTATAATAATATTCACACTGGTAAAGCAAAAAGTTCTGGATGTCATCCCAAACCATGCTTGTAATTTTTTTAGCTTCTGACTGCAGCTAAAAATGGCGGCGATTGTTAAGAAAGTAAAATTGATGCCGTGTTTTGCCTACTTTTATTAATTATCTGAGTTTTATGGAGTTCAACATGTTTTGACCAAAAAAGTGACGCAAACTAATGGTTAATTTTTGTCTTCCTGTATACACACTATATATAAGCACGAGAAGGAGACTCTCTAGTAATAAACTGGAATGAGGAGATGTAAAACTACACACAAATAATACAGGAAATGTATGCAATGCGACCGACTTGTGTGTGACTTTGAAAGTAAAAGGAACTTCTAACTCCGTCCTAGAAGGCTTTACACAAATTAGATGAACAGTACGCACTTCCATGAATGATAATGAACACGGATTTCGTATTAAGTATGTTAATTAGTCTTCGTTTAAATTGTTTTAAATCATAAATGTCTATAAAACCGATTGATCACTGTAGAGTCGATAAAAAAGTTACCAACGCTCGGAATAACAATGATGCCCATTGTTAAGTCACGTGACCTCCAAAAACTTGTTATTCATAATTTAATAAACGGTCCATTACTCGGTGGGCTAGGTAAGTCTACAAATCATTTAATTAATATTAAAATATGTTGACAC
>JAUMGZ010219263.1:0-11560 GCA_032359645.1 Pododesmus macrochisma
TGACAATCTCTCGAGGCACCAGATGACAATCTCTCGAGGCACCAGATGACAATCTCTCGAGGCACCAGATGACAATCACTCGAGGCACCAGATTACAATCTCTCGAGGCACCAGATGACAATCTCTCGAGGGAACTCCACTCGTCTTTGTTTTTTCATTGGCGCATTTCGAACTGTGACGTCATTGGAATTCCGCGATAAATATAAACCATGCAATATGTAGCCCGACTGCGCAATATGATGATTCAGGAATAACAATTGACCTTAAATAAACGATCGGAATGCAAGGAAAACTGTAAACATGAACTTATTTACATTTAACGCACTTTTGTGAGTGCGATATGAAGATTTATAGAGTAAAGCAATTCACACAAAACGCGCTCAAGGTAACATATCGTATCTTGTTCAGGCATTTAAGTGACATAAGAATAAAATTAAAATCGCTGCTCGCAAAACATAAGACGGAATGTGTTTAATGAGAATTGGTAGGTGGACAATATAACAGAAAACGGTCAATATTTTTATATTGTTCGCTTGAAGTACATCCACATAGCTACACAACAGCACAAGCTCTGGCCTTTGAAATGTTTTAGCGTTATATGCTTTGAAGAGAACGTATATTTTTAGACTACGAATTCATTTTGACATGTATCAAGTTCATACAGTATCACAAGTACATTCAAAATAATTACGCTATTAATGCTCGTTATGGCAGTTTACTTTGCATACCATTTTATATTTGGAGAGAGAATTAGCTCTTCCGAGTATTCATGCACGATACCAAGCGTGCACGTGCATACAAAGCATAGAATGATTCAAAGAAAGGTTAACACGTGGGGCACTATGAAAATATCATCGCTGAAGCTTTACAGGATTATAATCAGAATGTGTAATTGTACGAACAGTACTAATTAGTAAGTGGATAACGAGAAACAAAATAATACCAAAACAGTTTTAAAAATTGAATCTTTCTTCTTATGTTACGGGGTTGGGTGAGGGGAGCAATTTTTGGACTCTTATCTCTTCTCCATTGAAACTCGTCTCGATATGACATATATATGAGTTGAAGGGACGTTAAACCCATATAAAAAAAACCTTCTGCATTGAAGCTAATCTTCTTTATTTCAATCGTGAAATGGTATGTTTGTTAAAGAGAGAGTTATAATCTTAGGCTTATTTCAGTGATACATGATATCTTAATTCGTGAAACTATAATTGCAGCACACCACAAGCTATATACGTATATGTAATAGCAAAAATAAACTGTATCTGATTAAGTGTTATATTTCTTTGGAGGTGGGCCGGGTCAATGATCTCCAAATTTATTTTTGAAAAACAAAAGAATGAAGAACTGAATATACATTTACTATACATTACCCCGTAATTAAAGTTCTTTACACGAGAACTTTATTATTTATATGGCTTTTACTTACTGTTATATTGAAACGAAGAAAAAAATATTCTATGACGATATAGACAAAGTCAGTATTCACACGTGTGTACTTTCAGTTTCTTATTTACACGTGATAATCCCAATTTGTAACTTGATTCGAATCAGTAATTCTCTACAAAAAAAGGAGGATAGAACACGTACAGCCTAATAAGGACATCCAAGCGGCGCTGTTGTATTCCAGACATGTCTCTTTACACTGTCTTTATTGAGCATGCATGATAGAACAGTCTCTATTGTGGATGATAGAACAGAAACATAACAGATATTAGCACGGGGAATTCAAATATTTTGGTATTAGTCACGAAAGAATGTGAACTTTGATTCGATTTAACTACCTATTCTTTGAAATTCAATCGATTTTTTCTGACGTAGGTTATAGCACGTGGTGCTTTACGGGCTACACGTTAAGACTGTACTTTAGATCTATTACTGGATGCATACTGAGTTCGTGTTGTTAACGTAACTTAGAAAGTAATTAGCCAGTAATAGAAAGAGACAATAGCGGCTCCATTTAAGGTAAACGTATATGGGGTTCGTGTGAATATAATGTTATCATTCTGAACAATGTCATTACAACCACACCAAAAACGGAAAACAAAATTAACATGTGAATTTACATTTATCGCCTACGTGTTTCAGTACTCTATGAGTTGAGTGTTCAATTGCACTTTCAATGATCCATGTTAATTATGTGCAGTGTCATTAACCCGAATTTTATCTGTTGTCGAGTATGCATTTAACGGTCTTATGAAACTAAATAATGGGAATAAACATAGTCTTTCTAATTGGGTGCACGCTACAGTAATACAGTAAACTAATATACACGCTTTTTGGGGCAACTATTGAGAAGTGCACAATGAGAGTCGGACCAGTTCATATTTTACAGCCCGGTTTTAAACAGGTTATAAAATCGATATTTGTCTTACATTCTTTTTGTATTTTATCTTACATTTACCTTGTGTTGTTGGTCAGTTTGTTAGTTTTATTTGAGATACAATATTTATCAAGAACACCTTCCGTTTTCAATTGTCTTTTTTGGTTGTAATTTGACATTTTCAAATGTCCAATGGCAAAATAAAAAGTGTTTGGTGTAAAATGCCAATTTCCGTGGAGACCAGTGTACGATAAATAGAGCAATATTTTATTATGCTTTAGATTTAATGATAAAACACAATTTAGGAAAACAAATATGTGTATGTCAAACTACTGTTAGGCCAGTTTAGGTCTAAACCTCTTTCTTATTTAAAATATTGTAGCAAAACTATGTACTGACTATCGTTAATACTTTATACTAAATGTAGCTGTGTTCTCCCGCATTAGCCATTCCATAAAAGGGGTAGAGAGTCACTATTAAAGATAAAAACTTTTTAAAATATGAACCACATTTACTGCAATATAACCTTATCGCTCATTTAAATCCAAACCTTGACATGTCGAAGAATTCATGCTTTGCATCAACGTTTTCTTTCATGTATAAAGGTGGGTTTGAATGGAAGTGTGGAATGATTGCAGGCAACACTGTCTAAGGATGAGACTATTTTGAATGCAATTTTGCTCTATCAAAGAATGTTATCTTCATCAAAGTGACCATATCAGTAATTTGTAAGGAATGGTGCATTGTAGAATAATCATAAGTAGTTATAGATATAGGTATATGTAGTTCCTTCATTTGTTCTGACTATACCATTCCTGATATTTTGTCGTAACATGTATAACGCATAGGCAAACAGCACACAAAACAATACGACGTTTAGATTGGGTGAGTTAGTGCACATATCATACAATAAAAAGTAAAATTACATCACAACTTACTGTACTTTTGTCATTTTTATTCTTATTTGAACCGACTTTCATCAGTAAAATTGATCAAAACCTCTTAAATTTATTTTGACGTTGTAAATTGTAAGAGAAATGGAAATAGAACATTGCACTTTTGCAATTCTTTGGAAAAACACGACATATTTATTGCCTTCGTAACACGTTAAGCTGGTTTGATGCGTTTTGTTGAGTGTCGAGAGCAAGGGCGGGAACGAACTCATCTTTATAACGTTCCCTTAACCTATACATTGAGTTAAATTCAATTATGGCAATTATGTCGACAACATGATACAAGAAAAATAGTGCTTAAAAACAATTTATTCAACTTAAAGTGCAATGATACACACAGATGATCATAAAACATGTTATTGTTCTTATTATCGACGAGTTATACAGTTTAAGTAAATAAAGAATTGGTGCCAAGGTTAAAATAATGGAAACATACACCGGTTTTAGATTTATCAGACTCCAATAAAACTACTTGACAGAATGGTAGATTAGGTTTTTCTTTTTCTTGACGACTTTCATCAATAGTGTATCATATTGTTTTAATGTAGATTGTATTTGATTGAATGTATGAACAGTATTTAGCAAAGCGGTAAACTCATTAATCCCGGACAAGAGCAGTAATCAGACGCATACAAATAGAAAAATGAAGAGAATTGTCCAAATCACTGTTAAACTACTAATTAGTTATTAAACCGTCAACCAAGACAAACTTATAGTGTTAACAGAAGCACCTTTTTTTATATGTAGAGTGAGCCATCACAGAAATGACGACGTCTACTTTCTTTATTATATACACAATTCACATGAATAAATTTGAATCTTTAAATTATTCGTCTATCTTAACTAAACTTCATCAAATAAATTTTGAGATTATTTTGCATTTCTTTTACCAACCACTCATGCCCATGCCGAACCGACCCGACCCCAAAACGAAAAGAAAATATAGACTCTACATTTTATTTGAAAAAGATCAATACTGTACACGTAGAGAACATTATATTCCTGCTTTTGAAGTTCGGTCGTGTTGTCGTAATGCTGGCTTTGATATTCGCAACGAGACAAGCATGATACCAGGACAAATTGAATTGGCCTCAATTAGGACCATCGCTATACATGTTTGAATTTCTCGATTCCATTGAACTGGAATACATATCACATGTATGTATGAGTTTTGGGATAATACATCTCATAACATCATATTAAATCATTATACATCCATAAACAAAGATTTTGATATGGTTCTTCATTGGATACAATTCTAAAGGAAATAAAAAAATATTAAAATTTGAAATGCCACATTGATGGGATTAAAGAAACAATACGAACTCTAAAATAGTTTCATTCTTCGATAGTCTTCCCTTAATATTAGTCTAGCAAACGAATCAATAGTCGAGGAACACTACACAGGTATTTAGACACACTGTGTTGGATTAGAGTGATATGAATATACAGAATTAGAAACTGAAACTTGCCACCAATAAATATACTATTTATAAGAGGAAAGAACCAATATTTTGTGTGAGAGAATGATGAACATGAATCAATCAAGATATCTATGTACATGTAATGACTCTTTATATGGTAGTATCGTACGCTAATGAATAAGAATATATAATTGATATCAATTCTTCACCGAGAAAGACATCTTTACTTGAATTCCGACACTATTATTAGCAAGCTTTTCTTTTTTCAGATTAATTTTAATTGGTATGTTCATGAACAAATTAGGGCAATGAAACTAAACTCCAATGTATAAGATGCAATACGTGCTTCATTGCGTTATATATGAGATTACATAAGATTCACATATATAATAATATCTCAATCTATTGTTCCTGTAACTCATATCGTTGTAGATATTGTATGAAACATCTTAACCTTCTATTGCAGAGAGCAGATTTTTTGTAGTACTAGTATCGGTCCTTCTATTTTATTCTTTCTTTTTACCTTAAACTTCCAAATCTAAAATTGGTTTCGCGAAATATTGCATCGGCTATAACACAAAATAAGGTTGTTGTTTTGTTCAATGTATACGAAATAATTGATTTTGATGAACTGATTCTAATTTGCAATTTACTTTTTTGTGTTTTACAGACAATGCAGTTAGTTCGACCATGGAGTCTGCTTGCACTGACATTTTTCTACATTAAGGTTGTCCGATGTGAAGGGGAACTTGACTCTTTTAATTCTCAAGGAGCATTGGATAATGATGGAAAAGTATCGAGGGTTCAGCGGGCATTGAGTTCTTTTGTTCGCATAGGGAAGGATGGACATGACAATGCACCAGATGGTAAAGCATTCTCTGATGATACGGACTTGGATGAACACAAACGAATGAGCTCTTCTTTTATGAGGATAGGCAAAAGTTCACAAGATCCCTTGGAAAAAAGAATGAGTTCATTCATGAGAATAGGAAAGAGTTACAACGACCCTGAGGAAAAACGTATGAGTTCTTCATTTATGAGAATTGGAAAAAGTTTTGATGACAGTGAACTTCCAGAGAAGCGAATGAGCTCCTTTATGAGAATAGGAAAAAGTTTTGACGAGGACGATTTTCCTGAAAAGAGAATGAGTTCTTTTATGAGAATTGGGAAAAATTCAGACAGTGCAACGAACAAGCGAATGAGCTCTTTTATGCGGATTGGTAAGACTTTTAAGGGTGACGATTTGCCAGGAAAACGAATGAGCTCTTTTATGAGAATTGGCAAGAGTTTAGAGGATAATGAATTGCCAGATAAACGAATGAGCTCTTTTATGAGAATAGGCAAAAGTTTAGATGATGATGATTTACCAGAAAAACGACTGAGTTCTTTTATGAGAATAGGGAAAAGTTCGAACGATCCATTAGATAGTTCTTTCATGCAAAATGTTAACGATCCGTTAGGTAAACGAATAGCAAGCAGCTTCATGCGAATAGGAAAAAGCAACGAAGATCCCATGTTAAAGAGAATGAGTTCATTTATGCGCATTGGAAAAAGTGTTGACGAGTCTGGTCTTGACAAACGTCTGAGTTCTTTCATGAGAATTGGACGTGGTCAAGAAACAATGGATCACGACGATAATTCCGCTTTTTCTGATGATATAGATACTCCTGAAAAACGGGGAAGTTCTTCGTTTATGAGGATAGGAAGAAGTATTCCAGATAACGAGAACATACAGAAGAGACAATTCTTACGGATAGGAAAAGTCCCTTCGT
The DNA here is from genome assembly GCA_032359645.1 of Pododesmus macrochisma. Taxonomy (NCBI): domain Eukaryota; kingdom Metazoa; phylum Mollusca; class Bivalvia; order Pectinida; family Anomiidae; genus Pododesmus; species Pododesmus macrochisma. The sequence continues at coordinate 6,476 of JAUMGZ010219263.1, forward strand.
CAGCCTTCATGCGCATAGGAAGACGTCCATTCCACTTGCGTGTCGGACGCCTTGGACATTCATCTTTTATAAGAATCGGAAAACGCACGAATGGGGAAGGCTTAAGAAAGAAACGTTCGACAGATTCACAAATTGACAATCAAATGAAAAGCGTAATGAAGATTTACAAGAGCTTGAAAGACTTACATGCAGTTTTACAAGAAGAACAAAGACGGACTCTACACAATATAGCTGACAATACACACAAAGAAAGTAGTAGCTAATATGTGCACAATTTAGCCGTCCTGGTGGCTTGTAAGCCATTTAAAACGGATTCCTTCTCTAAAAAAACCTTTACATTTTTGCCTCTGTGATATTTTGTTTTCTTTTATCATGTTGATAATTGCAAATGATGCTTGACAAGAGACCCCATTGATATGTTTTGAAGTGAAAAAATTAGCATAAATTATACCTACAGGAAAAAGAAATATCAATATTACAAATCCAAGTAATTAAATATTGTGCACAATTTTCGTTATTTAACTTATATGCATCAGTAACAATTGCTTTCAGATAATAATTCACATATCAGTAATGATTATACAATTTAAAATGTTTTACGTATTCATGTTTAAGATTAGGGGTAATTAAATTTGTATCTTGACAATTAAGAACCCGTGATCATTTCGTCACACCAACCGTTAAATACGAAGCATGTTTATTGAATTCCATTTCAATATATTTTTTAATGTATAATTTAAAGACAAAATATTAAAATGTAAATAAGCCAATTTTCTAGAATTTGTATCTGTGAAATATAAGGTTTGACTATTCTTTGAATTATGAATAGAGCATTTTTACATTCCCGAAGTACAAAAAACACGGCTTCCTGTAAGACCGTTCTTATATCGTACTTATTTGCAGCATATTGTTCTTTTATTTGGGCCATACTCCCAACGGTATACAAAGACAATGACATATTCACGCGTTCTTCTAAGGAGTGACGTAGATAATGACATATTCACGCGTTCTCCTAACGAGTGACATAGACAATGACATAATCACGCGTTCTCCTAACGAGTGACATAGACAATGCCATATTTACGCGTTCTCCCAACGAGTGACATAGATAATTACATATTCACGCGTTCTCCTAACGAGTGACATAGACAATGACATATTCACGCGTTCTTCTAAAGAGTGACATAGACAATGATATATTCACGCGTTCTCCTAACGAGTGACATAGACAATGGCATATGTACGCGTTCTCCTAACGAGTGACATAGACAATGACGTATTCACGCGTTCTCGTAATGAGTGACATTAAAAATGACACAATCACGCGTTCTACTGACGGGAGACATATACAATGACGCATTAATAAGTTTTACTTACGGGATGCATAGACAGTGACTTATTCACGCATTCTCCTAACGAGTGACATATACAATGACATATTCACGTCCCCTAACGAGAGACACAGAAAAATGAAACATTAATGCGTTCTACTAACTTGAGACAGCCAGTGGCGCGGTAATGTTGTTTACTAAAGGGAGACCTAGACAATGGCACACTCATATGTTTAACAACAGGGAAACATAGACAATGGTACACTCATTTGTTTCACAAAAGGGAGACAGAGACAATGGTACATCATGTGTTTGACTAACGGTATACTTTCTTTAATGAAATATTCACGTGGTTTACAAGCAAAAGACACATAAAATGATACATCTATGTGTTTTAAAAACGGAAGACATAAACAGTGACATACAAAAATGTTTCATATCTTTTACAAACGAAAAAAATAAGAGATAAAACAATAATGTGTTTTACTATAACGGTAGACATAGGCGATGACACATTCCTGTGTTCTACTAAAGGGAGACAGGCGATGACACATTCCTGTGTTTTACTAAAGGGAGACAGGCGATGACACATTTTATGGTTTTACTAAAGGGAGCCATACAATGACACAGTCATGCGTTTTTGTTGGTGAATCTGTCCAAATTTTGTAGTAATCAAAGATATTCCCCGAAAATGATTATTTTGCAATAAAGCCCTTTAGAAACTTTACAATTTGAAGGGTACATTAGCTATAAAAGATTATAAATATATGCAATGATTCTATACGATATGAATATCAACTTAGGGAAAGAGTCGTATGTTATGGAGTATGCATAATTTAACGGAGTCACCGAGAGAAGTCCTGACAACAATGTATATTGTATACATAAACGTTACAGCAAACAATAAAAGTTACATCCTGAGTTGTTGTTATATCATTAATTTCAAAGTGAATGTCTTCTTTCTATGTAATATTAGTTTTTATCAAAAATAACAATGGATACAGATCTAAAGCACGAACAAAGTGGAAACAAAACAAAGAGAATATCAACATCAACAAAGAATTAAGATCCTCTAAAGTATACCACATACATGTACATACTTGCACGTAGATAAAGTTATATAAGAACAGTTAAAAGGGATACACTTTGAAAAAGTAGTAAATTCGAAAAACCAAGACGATTTTCTAAAGCCGTAAGCCCATGGACATGGACAATGAAAGGAAAACGGGGGACGCACACAGAAAAATAACCAAATATACATTTATTAACTAAAAAAGGAAACATCAGGAACTTCTATAAAAAAAGAGAAGCAAAACCAGGTGCTCGCGATATGGTAGACGTTTCCTGCTACACATGTGTCAACCGCCGCGATGCGCGAGACATCGACAAAAACCTATTTACGATGTTTAGTCATGTAATTGCGTTAGGTTGTTTATTTCACCCCTATAGGTACCATATTTGCAAATTGAAAAAATAACAACGATACCTAATATTGCTACTAGTAGATGTAAAAACAAGTTCTTTTTACACTTTAGAATGCTCGGTAAACAATTTAACGAAGCACTATTCATTTAATATTTATTATGTTTTGTAAATATTGCTACGATTTACAGGTCTTGTTAGTTCTTTTGATTTGCTATGCATATATGTCGCAACAAATAGTGTGATGGAACAACTTAGAAAAAGTTATAACAGTCTGTAATGATTCGTAGTACCCCTCTATAACACCACTTTGGACGGGTTTCCTCTGCTCGATATACATCTAATCTGTTTTGTTTATGAGCCACAAACACTATTTTAGAATGATATAAACTACAGTGTTTGAAGCTGATATTCAGTCAGTAAATTAATTCTTGATAAATCAAAGTTCCAAAACGTTCCTTGCTGTATTCAAAAACAGGTAGCCCATCCATATGATCAATCTTAGTACTAACAAACCTTTTTCAGTTGTGATTCGATCCGACTTCTGGTAAGAACAAGCCAAGAACTTATGATATTTAACCTTTGATCATACTTAGTAGGTTGGTATGAACTCAGTGAAAAGGCATCTGAATCGGAGGGACGACTGACCACCAACGAAGACGTCAACAAACATCAAATAAAAATACAAGCAAACGTAAAACGACGCCCCAGTGGTTTGGACACAATTTTATATCAAATTCAATGTTAAATTGTCCCACTACGATGAAAAAGGCACACTGGTCCATCTGTCAATGTCTCAAATTAAGGTAGTTTGATATCTGTTCCGGTATTCGTCAAGACCAGACATTGATTATACTGTCATATCTACGAATCCTCCTTGCAATCAGGCTTTTTGGCCCGTCTGGGTGTAACTTGCTGGATGGTTTTAGCCCGGTTTTTATACGTTTCTTCCCTTTTACTTACTTTCCCTTCCTATCCTATCGTCATGGGTTATCATGGGGTTTAGTGTCTACACAATTCGGTCTGTGGTGTGTTGCTTTAACATCTCCTCAATCAAATCACCGTTGAATTCTTTTTTCTGTCATTCCCCCTTTCATGTACAATAACTAAACTTTGCAGTACTAACATTTTTCCATTTAATGTGTAACGTTAAAAAATAGTATCGTTGGCCGCAAACCTGGTTATCCATGCCCTAAAGTTACTACCAACCGAAGCATAAGTGCTAAGCCTTCTAGTTTAAAAGAAGAGTTTTAAAATGTTTTCATATTTCCCCGTGTGGGCCCCCAAGTGGCGCTCCCTGGGGACTGAGCCCCATCATTTTAACAAATCTGAACGCCCTCCCTCTTAAGATGACTTCTACCAAATGTTGATAGAATTGGTACAGTAGTGTTGAAAATGTGAAAAGTTAACATATTTTCTATATATATATAGTGTCGAACTTTGACCACAAAATGTGTAACCTATTTGTGACCCCAGGGTCACGCCTTGAACACAATCAGTTCTCCGTGCCCTAAGGTTATTACCTACAATATCATAACGATCTTGGCCATCTAGTTTATACAATTTTGAAATTTTGTCAAATATTCCTCAATTGGGCCCCTAAAATGGTGCCCCTTTGGGCCTAGCCCCATTATTTGAACATTCTGAAACCCCTTCCCTAGGGATGCCTGATACCAAGTTTGAATAAATTGGTACAGTAGTTTTTAACATAAGATTTTTGAAATTTCAATTCCCTTTTAGCTTTATTCCTGCATCCTGGACGTTCAAATTAAAAAAAAAAACATGTACGAACACATCTATTAGTGATAACAAACATTGTCTGATTTGATTTTTTTTCTTTAATTTTATTATTAACCATTAGAGCAATAACTGAACATGATGATAATTTCTACAATATATATGATGAAAAAATAAATCATTAACAACAAGACACTGTAGTATTGCACATCAATACACGTCCCCAACCGTCCTATGACTGGACATCTTAGCCAAATGATGGCTGTATAAAATTGGTTTTTTTTAGGTGTTGTCATGCAGACCACAAGTATGTTATCATTCAGTAGTATTATAAAACCCAACTAGAACTCCCTATGTCGAACAGGGCCACCGCCAAGATGGCATGTTGCTATTGCAAGCAATAGCGAAATCGCCCTATCATAGCGTTCACAGTAACCAAATATGCCACCGGATACAATTTGCTCCTACGAAGGCAATTTTTTTTGCCAAACAAGGATACCCAAAGGAGAAGCCATTTGATTAATAAATAATTTATTTCTATGGCTCACAAACTGAACCTTAAACCTAACAGCTTACTATGCCTATTTGGAATAAG
>JAUMGZ010219274.1:0-10017 GCA_032359645.1 Pododesmus macrochisma
CTTATAAATATCACATTTATCGGAGGCATGATTCAGGTTGCATTTATTGTATACTGTTACCATCATAATTCAATTTGTCTTTTTTCTATCACGTTGGATGTTTCTCTGTAGTTTGGATCTAACGTTTGTGGCTTGGTTGCTGACTTTTTAAACTTCACTGCAAACTTTCTTTTTGAGGGACATGTTTTTGAATTATATTTATTAGATATAACACGAAGTTCGTTCAGTTTAGTTCGCAGTCCACACATACATCTATTATATTGAATAATACCTTCTTGTCTGTTTCTCATATTGTATTTCCTGGAAACTTATTAGTATTTGTTTATGTTCCATTTTCTGTATAATCATAGTAGTAGCATGTTCTTTCTTATTTTGTAAGAAGACTTGCTTTACCATGCTTTAATAAGAATGTTATATTTAGTTGAAGAAGATTGGTGTAATTTTTTATATATTAGATAATAATGATGAACATGAACTTGTCTCAACAGCACTGCCTGCGATGCATAACAATAGATTATTGAATGTTTGCGCATTTTAGATTAGATTCCATAAGAAGTTAAAGAAAACAAAATTACAAAACACACATTAACACAATCATTACGTAGATACTTGACAGTATCAGCAAATATTCTGGGTTGATATTGACCGAAGAGAGTTAAATAGATCAGTGGGGTTAAGATGGATATACCAACCCTAAAACAGGTAGGAAGCAACGCCGAATATATAATATAACTGTACATTTAGTTCGGTAACATATTATAGTGGCATTATTCTACACATTGATTTACATTCTGAGCTACTTGTATTTATCGTGTCCTTTCTTGCACAGAACTTTTTATGAATTATTGAAAAATAAAAATCACAAGATCTGCCTTCAATTCATGTGATTCTAGATTGTTATTAGTAGGTTTGTTAAACAACCACCACGAGCTACATAATATAAAAAATATAAAAACCCATTGGTGACTCACTGTTGAACGTCAATATGCCTTAATGCTTTTGAAATGTCTATTAAAACTTTTTTAAAAACCCATTGGTGACTCACTGTTCAACGTCAACATGCCATAATGCTTTTGAAATGTCTATTTAAACTTTTTATTGAGAGGCGCACAGTACGGTTATTTGACTACAAAATGTATACCTGACCTACCCTAAAGTAGGTTCTGTCTATTGTGAGTTTATGTGTCAAAAGTGCTTTCTTTGGTCAATATCAAACTACAATAGTTGAGGCTAATTTTATGAATATTGTTTTTTTTCCATTGACCATACTCTTTTGTTTATCAGTAGTGAGGCATTTGTCTCCACAACAAATGTTTTCATGTTTACAAAATACCTGCATTTATTATAAAATAATTGTTATTTATGAATTATTATGATGAAAATACATTATAGATATAAAAAAATATATATATAGATTATGAATTTTTGATATAAGCTGATATGAGTAATTAAAACATGCTATATGCGAAATAGTATATTCAATTCAATATTAAAAAACATAAAATTGAAGTAAAAATGGTAATAAACATTATAAGCAAGGCCAGTTTAAGAAGCTGTGTGGTGTAATGGAAGGATGATGGGAACCAAAATATATTTGTATTAAGGCTTGAGTGATGAAAGTTATGGACTTGTTTAAATGGGCATCAAGTGAAATAATTTGGAAGATACCGTAATACTTTACCATGATTTCTGAATATTTATATTCTTTTGACATTACAGTACAATAACAATTGCTCCTACAAGGTAACGTAAAGGTCGAAGCATCAGAACATGATATTTGTTGTCAGAAAGAAATGATTTAATAAAAATTATTTCTTTGTTTTTATCAACCCCATATGTTACAAAATGTGTTGATACTTATGAGTGTATGAAAATACAGGAATTATATTACACAAGACTATGTTTAGCTAAAAACGATTTATTATACAATATATATCTATACAGGTGCTAGATTTGTGTTGCTTTTTTATCTTTAAATACTTGTACTTTTGGCTTTGAAATGACAATGTGAAATCAAGACAAAATATGCCTATTTTTTATTGTTATAAGAATACTTATTGCGAAATGTCCAAATGAGCCTATAGATAGTGTATCATTGAAATGCACCATCCCTACATATATACTTAGTCATATTAAACCACTCCGGGCAGTTTGATCATCGATTGATAACTCCTTAAATAGGAACCCATGTTTGGTATGAAAAACATTTTGATAATTTGCAAACACAAAGAGACATAAATTGTAAAAGAAAACAATTATGAACAATTTTGTCATACTCGGAAAAACTTGACTTTAGCTTCTTTTAACATTCCATAATAGTGCCTTTATTTTAAGATTAAAATTCCATTTATTCTCATTTAAGAAACAGGGCTAGGCATAGAGTATTAAATATATGCACGTGTAGTTCCTTTGATTATCAGTGCCTGAGCCGCATGTCTTGAAATTCCATACATTTTGTATATATATTATCTTTTCGTGTGATTCAATGTACGCATTGTTCATCTCATCTAGTTACTATTTCTGTTTATTTCTCCTTAATGTTGTAAAATTTTATTTGGATGCATGAATTGTATTTATTTAGAATGTAGATAATTTAGTTATCCAAAGTATACAAATTTCTTTCCCTACAGTTCCTTCTTTAGTTCGTGCGTGTTTCATTCCATAAATCTCCCCTGATGTTGTAATTTTAATTTTATTTATTTCAGCTGGCTGTGCAGATTGAAAATTATATATGTAGTAATAATAATATTATCTATGTTACTTGTTTTAAATATGTACAAAAATATACCACCTGTGCAAATTTAACAATCAATATAAAGGTGAAAATCGCAAAATTTGTAGTTTCGGTCTGTGAGTAAAGGTAAATTGCTTCCGTTTTCGAAGTCGCTGGGTGTCTTCTCATATTTTTCTTTTCCGAAAGGCACAGAGCAAAGGAACTAAGTTGTTTGCTCCTTGCGTGTATAAAAAAGAAAAAGAATTATTTTAAAAGTATTATACTAGTAATAGTTTTATGTATAATAAGTTTCCCGTCTTGCATGTTAAAATCATGTGACAATCATGTTACAGTCATGTATAAATATATTTAATTACTTCAAATAGAATTACATTCTGTTTATATATGATGCACACGCCATTCTATGTAAGGGGTGTTTTGTTAGCATTGTAAATCATTTATTTCTTACGGGTGAAATTATCATTCATTTTTTTCAGATTCCATTCTGCTTTGTTTAAACTCTTTCTAGTATTTGGCATAATATTCGCCGCTTATATTGAAAATAAAAATGAATCACCAATTGCATTACACGTCATGAATTTACTAAATACTTATTCAAATAACTTGTATTTCTTGAATTTACAGTATTGTAACTCGCCCTCCACCGTCTCCGTTACCACCGAAAGGAGGTATTGGTATTGTTATCCCTCCAGACATAGGTGGAGCAGGAGTTGTCGGACCTGGAGCAGGGGGAGCTGCGTCTGGTGGCGGAAGTAAAATTGGTATAGGAGGACCAGGGGGTATCACAGGCGGGGGAGGTTTTGTTTCGTCTGGTGGAGCTGGTGGACCTAGAACAGGTGCCCTGGCGGGAGGTGCAGGTGGGCTACCTGTTCCCTTGGTAGCTGGAGGTGGTGGTGGTGCCGGTGGAGCAAGAGCTGGAGCACTCATGGGAACTATACTTGGTACAATGGCATTCGCAGCTAGTTTATTGTGGGCGTTCTGGCAATGTAAACCCGGGATGTTACCATGCTTTGGAGGGGGCGGTGGTGGAGGGGGAGGCGGAGGCGGAGCCTCAATGTCGATTTCTTCCCCCACTACCACAAATCTGCCAGTAGCACAAGCTCTCGGAGGAGGACCAGGTGGCTCAATTGTCTCTAGTACTGGCGGTGGCGGTGCTAAAGTTTCCCTGGTTAATGGGTCGGCATCAAGTGGTGGAGCTGGGGGAGCAGGCGGCGGTGCTGGTGGAGGTGGCTCTGCTTTTAATTCTTACTATTCATCGTCAGCAGCTTCAGCATCGGCAGGTGGCGCTACTGCAGGAGGCAACCAAGGCAACTACGATGCAACACTCAGAGCTACCGGAACGTTTACCAATAAAGGAACCGTCATCGGAACACCCAGATTGGAGCGTGCACATCTTGAATCTACAAGTTCAGGAGGAGGCGGCGGCGGCGGCGGCGGTGGTGGTAGCTTTTCATATTCAACGAATACCACAAACGTTTATAATGGCGGTGTTGTAGGGGGAGGTACGTATCCAGATGGCGTTGGATGGGGAGAGTCTACCACTGCGGATTACGATATGGCGCCAGGAATATCGGGAGGAAACTATCAGAGTAATACACTAAATACACGAAACTTTGATTATGGTGGTGGAACTTTATCTAAAGGATACTCAACATCGACAATGTCATCAGCTTACAATTACCAGGTAAAGAATTCTTTTTTCCTTCTTCTAGTCTTGTGTGTGTGTGGGGGGGGGGGGGAGGTTAAAGTCCCAATTAAAATTCTTAAAAATTTGAGGAAACTATATCGGGAAATAATAGCAGTTGAATATTACTTTACATTATCGTGACGTTTCCTATGATATAAATTTTCTTGGAGCTCTATTCTCTTTGTAACATTAATAAAATAAAGTTTACATTAGGGAAACAACTCCAAATTGCTATAAAATTTCATCTTTGTTCACATTCCTTCATCAGGTCCAAAACGTCCGCACTGTTTTGGTGGCAGGAAGTGGTGGTGGTCATCACCTCGTAACGTATAACACTTCCGGTGGCTCAGTAACTCCTGGCGCAGCTGGTGATGAGGTCAGAGTTGATTGCTGTATGATGACAGGAGATGGTAAACGGGTGGTCACTGGCTCAAGTCTCGGACCACCTCAAGTCTGGGATATGTCAGTAAGTTATACATACGTATTCCTATGAAAAGTATAGTTGAAAATACTTGATAAAAGATGGTTTTAGAACAATAGGATGCTAAATGAATATTGAAAATGAAATATCTTTTTTAGAAATATGTATTCCTCTAGAAAGTATATGACTATGAATAATAAACATTTTGTTGTTCCGATAAACAAATTGTGTTTGATTTAAAATACAGATAACCTCAGAAAAATAGGATCGTTAATGAATATGGAAACTGAAATATTGTTATCAGGAATATGTATTTGTTCATTGTGTACAAATAGAAAGATAAGTTTACATTGAATTGTTCCATTAAAGCCGGATTGCCATAAAATAAAGTAAATTTCTTGATGATTATAGTTGGTGTCCGTAAAAATGAGTAAGTGAAAGCAGTCAAATTAAGTCATATAAAATGTAATTTATATTTTCAGTCAGGAGAGTTATTACGTATCATGAAGGGTGACACAGTTGGTTCCACTAATCTCCATCTCGCCTGTAGTGACAGACTTCTCGTGGGAGCAGTTCATGCTGACCACCTGGAAATAAATGAATACTCCACAGGAAAAGGTGTCACAAACAAAAAACTACAGGTACGGTTGTAAGCCAAAAGACAATTTTGTTTGTTTGTTTGTTTTATTTGGGTTTAACGTCCCTTTAACTCATGTATAGGTCATATCGATACGTTGTCTTCTGGTAACAGTGCGCACTTACGGAGACTTTATAGTGCTGTCTCACTGAAATATCACGCCGTAGACACATTGACATGATACATCACTCGGTTATATTATTTTGTCACCGAGTCAACCAGTCCTTTTCCTACCCAAAAACGCTGAGCACTTAGCAGGGACTCACAGAGAAGACTGACTAGTTTTAACGTTTTAGGTTTAGACGCAGCTGGGAACGCCCGCCTGGTATTATAACAGCAGTCTACCAGCGTGAGGCGAATGATCTACCTCTGTGCAACTGCGCCGGTAAAGGACAAGTTTAACATTAATTTGAATCTTTATGTCAAATATATTAGCTAGTTAACATACAGTGTATTTCATTTTTTTTTTGTAAACTAAGTGTCTTTTATTTCACAGACGGGATTGAAATGCCTTTCCTCGACTTTTCAAATGTTGAAATTAATCAATTTATAGTAATATAGCCAAACAAATTGTGCGGCTCAACACCTTACTAAGATTTATGAATAATTTACAATGATGCATTCAATATTGTACAATATTGATGAATATATAACAATGGTGCATTCAGTATAGCACTTCAATCATGAAGATATAACAGTGATACATTTAATATTGCAATTTGTTCATGAATATATAACAATGGTGCATTCAAGACTAAACTGTGTCCATGAATATATATCAATGATGCATTCAAAATTGCACTTTGTTCATAAATGTATTACATTGATGCATTTCAATAGTTCACTGTATTCATGAATTTGTAACAATGGTGCATTTTATAGTGCACTGTATTCATTAATATATAACAATGCTGCATTCAATATTACACTGTATGCATGATTATATAACATTGATACATTCAATATTATACTACTGTATTCATGAATATATATCAATATTTAAAACATTATTGCACTTTACTCGTGAATATATAACAATGGTGCATTCAATATTGCACTTTTTTCACGAATACATAACAATACTGTTTTCTATATTGTATTATATTTTTTATTTGAAGATCTGGGATTTCGGCACGGGTAAGCCACTAGAAATGGGATATGATGAAACGTGTTCAGCTCTGTGTGTCATGAGTGATCCCGACAAGGTGGTATTTGCGAGATCGGAGAAATTTGGAAATGCTACGAATATAATAGTATGGGACTTGTTAGGAAATCAAGCAATTAAAGAAATGCGGTACGATGCACCAGTTGGAAACAATGACTATATACATTATTTAGCTATATCACAGAATGATCGGTACTGTGTGGCAGGCTTCACGAACACATTTGACAATTGCGCAGAATTTGTTGTTTTTGATGTGACACTTACTAGTTTTAATATTAATGAACCAAATTTGTTGCGACTAGATGCAAATCCAGATTGTACAGTTATATTACCAAGGGACGAAGCAGTAACCGGATTACGTAATGGAGATTTAGTTGTATGGAGTCTGCGCACTGGACAGCAAAGTAGACAGTTACTTTCCGGTTCCGGTGCACATGCGCATGGTGGTGAAATAAAAGCTGTTACACTTTCCGAAGACAATAAATATTTAGTTTCAGCATCTACTGACGGGACACTTAAAATATGGGATATGTCAACAGAACGACCTATCAATACGCTGAAGGGACACAGCGACGAGGTATGTATACGCATTATCTTAAGATATTTTACTTCAGTTCAGTTCACATGACTAGGAGTCAAATTTAGTAGTAAATACAAAAAAACCATGACGATATGCAAAAGCGTCAATGAACATAGGCAAATGAAAGGAAAACGCGGGACGCACACAGAACAAAAGAACTAAATTACATAAACTAAAGAAGGGGGGGGGACATTACGAACTTCTCTTCAAAAACCAGAAGCGAAATCAGGTCCTCGCGATTGAGTCAGCGTTTCCTTCATCAAATATGTTCAATTAAGAACTGATTTCATTTCAATTGTCAAGTGATTTCAACATCAAGCATTAAACTTGGACTGCTAGAATTCAAATCAAAAGTTTGAAGAAGAAAAGCTTTGATGGTATAAATATAGATAATTTAAAGTTAATTCATATTGAGGTTTATTATATCTAGTTTAAATGCGCTGTTCTGTAGATGAATATGCCATTGCATTCTTAAACTATTTTAGATTCATATTTATCTTTCATTAAGTTGACACTTTGTTCACGTTGATGTAGCATACTGTGTGCTAACTTACATTGTGTGTTGTAGGTATGGTGTGCTGCAATATCCCCTGACAACGAAATTGTAGTTTCCGGATCTCGTGACGGCTCCATCCGGTTGTGGAAAGTGAAAACCGGAAGTGAAGTATGCGCATTTACAACTGGTGTAGATGTATTTTACGTCACAATGAGTCATGATAAGGGAACAATCGTTGCCCTCGGAGACAAGTTTGGAGCACGTAAACTGGTTATGCTTCAGGTCGTACGATCAAAAATAAGGAGACAAATTAGCTCCTAGTTATCAACTTTATGTTGGAATTGAATCTCTTAAACATCGACATTTATTTAATAATTTTTATTCCTTAGTTAATCAGCATTATATTCAACCGTACCGACACTTAAGCTTTGCATATATACTGTACAACACTGATGCTAAAGTGACATTTGCTGCGCGCTATTGTTAAGTTGAATCTTTGTTCGATGTGGGTAAGTGTTTTTATTGTTAGCAGTTTTTTGTTTCGATGAAATTAAAGGTATCTTTAGGGCATCCAGAACTTAAAAAACATGAAACCAACAAGATCTTCAGTGTTAAATGTAGCATTACAACAATCAAATATGTATTTCAATAATTTTTTAATAAATAATGATGTCTGGGGTATATATTTGGGTATATGAAAGTGATTATTTATTAAACCTTTATCAACGACATCTTAATTTGTTATTCAACGAAAAGAGTACTGGGGTAGCCAATTTTATTATGTATTGTTAGTTATCTGCTTGGCTTTCTATTTGTATCATATCTAATTGTGTCACGCTTTTAACAATAATTATCAGCTTACGTTGAATGAATCAAATTTAATAAACATCATTTTACTTAATCAATTTTTAAAAAGCATTTTATACTTATGTACTTTGTTGTATTCTTCAATTGACATTACATCGGGCTTTTTACTGATAATATGAAATTGTTTCAAAAAATGTCATTTGTACATGTATAGCAAAATTCAATGCCTTTGGTAGGACTCTAAAAGTGTATTAAAAGTCATCATAATAGGAATGAAAAGTTCAATACTCAAATAAAAGACAAGATATATTACGAACTGGGCTTTCCGGTTTTGGTTGAAAGTTCAAACATAATTATGTTTTCTAGTTTATGTCACTTTAAGACTCAATAGAATGATAAACGTTTCTACTTTAAAAAGCATAATCATCATTTTACATCTTGTATGTTTTGGAAATTATCAGAACTCGCGTTTTATTCATATGATGGTTTATGTGAAACTGTTTGTTAAGACTATTTTGTAAGTTTATCGGCGTCAGATCAGTACGCCTGTGCCATATAAGTATCGAACTGCAATTCCATTCATAAACAAGAAATGTATTATTATTAATTATATTGAAATATTTTAAGATTGCAATAGTTTGCCAAATATGTGATTTTAAGCTTTGTTTATTTATTATACTGAAATTAAATATGTTTGTATGCTTTTGAGAAGCTCTGCTGTGTTGTTTTTGCTTTTATACTCTACATGTACAAATCCTATTTTGTTTATTTGTTTAATAAGGTATAGAACAGGTCATTTTAGAACTTGCCAGTACAAAAATGTATTTTTACAAGGGCTGAAATACAAGCTTTAAACTTACGTCAAAGTCACTTTCGTCGCCTCAAAATAGATTAATTTAAATGGCATGATGAAAACGTTTCTATGAGAAGAACCCTTATAACCTGGAAGAAATTCAAACAATAATGTTGACGATTTGGTACCACCCCATTCACGACGCCCAAATTTGCACCTGTGTCATAGTAGATAGAAGCGATCATCTTAAATTTATATGGACACAATGGAAATTAGAAAACAGACTGAAAAATATCTGAGTATGTTAATTTTCAAACAAACAGAGACGAATTATCCACAGAATAAAGAACAAGGATAAATAGAGTCATCAGAACAAAGTATATCAAGAACTGACACCACCAGAATGTTAAAATATGGTGCTACATGTAAAACAAACACATGAAGAGTTGTTCCCCTTTATCAACCAAGACACTATTTTAACTTTAAAATACATGCACGACTGTATAAACGCTGAAATAACGAGACACCACGATACAACACATACAAGAAAGCTGAAATAACGAGACACCACTATACAAGACATACAAGAAAGCTGAAATAACGAGACACCACTATACAACACATACAAGAAAGCTGAAATAACGAGACACCACTATACAACACATACAAGAAAGCTGAAATAACGAGACACCACTAT
>JAUMGZ010219285.1:0-11559 GCA_032359645.1 Pododesmus macrochisma
TGGGGGTGGGGGGCTTTTTTTTTTTTTTTTTTTTTTTTGAAATTCAAGTTTTTTTGGACAAAATTTTTTCAGATGAACTTTTAATAATATTATTAATTAGTTTATTAATTCTAACAAAAAGTACAAAACTAGCAGATGTAGACTGTCTTCTTTTTTTTTTTTTAATCATGATGCATGGCCAGTTGCTGCTGTAGTAGACATGACAACGCCTTTTTTTATTTGTTTTAAATTTTTTTTTCTCGAAAACAAATCGCCAATGCGGGGGTATTTTAGGTATGCGGCGGGGCCTGAGAACCTAGCACATTTTTTTTTGGCCTCACTGCAGCTTGTTTTGTGATGCTTTATTAGTGACTTTATTGTGTTTGAAGTAAATGTATGGGAATGGGAACAAAACTAAATACAAATGAAAATCACATTAATAGTCAAACTGTTGACCAGATGGACTGATCTCATCAGATCACTCTTTCTAGTTCAGAATGGTGATCAAAGTGTATAGGTAGTTGGCAGTACTGTATAGGTGCTTGTGATGGATATACACATCTTTTATTGAAGATAGTCCTCAAATTTGCTTCTCTTCCTGTCCTATCTTTTGGTTTTTCTCCTTTGGTCCTTTGTCACAATATTGGTGAAAGATTCTGGATGTGACATTAAGCCCTAATTAAACAAAACAATTCTTGCACTTAAGGACAGCTTCAACCACTTTGAATGTATGAAATGTTTAACCTCTTGAAAGATGATTGGGTTACAAAAACATTGCTTCAATGGTCGCCACTAGCACTTATACATGTACCACACCACACCACATCACACCACACCACATCACATCACATCACACCACACCACACCAAACCACACTGCACCATATCACACCTCACTACACCACACCAATACATGTATACCACACCACAGCACACCACAGCACACCAATATATCATAGCACACCACACCACACAAATATAACACACCACAGCACAGCACACCACACCAATATATCACACCACACCACACCACACCAATATATCATAGCACATCACACCACACCAATATAACACACCACAGCACACCACACCAATATATCACACCACACCACACTGCACCATATCACACCTCACCACACTGCACCATACTTGTCAATATGTGTAATATACTGGTTTATCAGGCATATCTGCTTCTTCCAAGTCACTGCGTTTGTACAAATAATTTCTTTTAATGGCAAATGAAATTCCAAAGGTTGTGTGATGGGATTTTTTTTTAAAAGTTCTCCTGTGTAGGTCTGATTTTCAATTTAACCTAAGTAATATAACTTATCCCATTTTTTTCCTTCAGAGGATAGAGAACAGTCAAGTGTACTTTATGAATGGGGAAAGTGCAGAGTTTGATTGTATTGTGTATTGTACTGGATATAAGATAGATCTACCTTTCCTAAGTGAAGAGTTACAACAAACTGTCTTTGACCAAGAAACAAACTCTATAAAGGTATGGTAAACTTAACTAAACTGATCATGAAATCAATATTCACCAGCTCATTGGCTCAGTCAGTAGAGCATTTGCTTCTTGTAGGTAGACTGGTGCTAGAATCCCGGTCGTGTCAAAACCTAAGATGTTAAAATATGGCAATCTTCTCACTCCCTGCTAAGTGCTCAGCATTTCTGGATAGGAGGAATACAGTTTGGCATGGTGTCAGGACAATGTGACTGAGTGAAATATAATGTCAATGTGTCTGTGGTGTGAAATTTCAGTTTGACAGCACTATAAAGTCACATTAAGTGTGCACTGTCACAAGCAGACCCTGTCTTGATTTGACCTATACATGAGTTAAAGGGAAGTAAAACCCCAATAAAACAAACAAACAATATATATTCATCTGTTGGCTGATAGTTCTTTGTATGATGACTCACTACTCATAAAATGTGTTGATGATATTGTCATGAAATGATCTTCTTATATTGATTTCTGTTAGCTCTAGGTTTTGCCTACAGGTATGTGCAGTAGATAATCTTTGAGATTGCTAAAAAAGATGCTAAGGTTAACAAATTGAAAATCTGTTGGTCTGTATTTCACCCATCTTCTGTTTGATGAGCAACAATTATACCAACCACTTTCTTTCAGTTCTTTCATAAATCCAATCTTTGCTAGCCAAAGGTATATGAACCACTTCCTTTCAGTTCGTGTAGAGAAACGTGGTGTAGCGAAACTTGGCTTGTACATTTTGTTATTTTCCATGGATAGAACACATGTTTGTTTTACATAGTTAAAAGGACCTTCAGATAATGTGTAAAGATTTAATTATATGAGAATTTTTACATTAAAAGTGTAATTTTCATTTATATAATTTTAGCTTAACATGACATAAAAGCATTAGAACTCAATTCATCCTTCTATGAATCCTTTAGTATATTCTTTCTTGTATTTCAGTTATACAAGAATGTGTTTAATCCTGATATTGGCCAGAAGCTGGCCTTCATTGGATTTGTACAACCAGCTTCTGGTGGAATATTGTCTATGTCAGAAACTCAAGCCCGCTGGTTTGCAGAGCTGTGTAAAGGCAAGGTCAAACTGCCTACAAAACAGGAAATGATAGCAGACATCAAAGCTGAACAAGTATGTATACATATAGAATTTAACATTGTTTTATGATCATTTTATACATGTCTAGGTTAATTCCTAGAACTATATTTAATGGTGATATGTTATAGTATTATTTAATACATGTCGATCGGTGCTCTATAATAGTAATTACCTTTTCCATTAGTACTTTGTCTGTCTGCCCATCCATCCACAGATTTCTTTCCAGATGATAACTCAAGTTCAGAAAGCATGATGGTTTTAAGACTTCACATAGTGCTGTGGAGAACTCTATTATTGTCTCCCATTTGACAAAGGGAGGAATATTGTTTTCAGCATGGTTTGTTGTTGTTCTTCTTCTGCATATTATTGTCACTCTTTGTCCACACAGTATTTTTCACAGTTTTTGTCACCTAGGGTCCCCAAACTCTTATACACATATCCATCTCATAATGGAACAGTGACACATTATAAAATAAAGTTGCACAATCCTTTACTTACAGAGTTAAAGCCCTTTACTGTTTTTTTGTCCAGGCTGTAACTTCAGTTATGGTTTTATAATTTTGGTTACCAAATTTTATGTACATATAAATCTCATGATGGAAGAATGTAGCTAACTCAAATGTCTTATTTACAGAGTTATGGCCCTTTGCTGGTTTTTGACCTAAGGTCACCTATTTTTCCAGAATCTTATTCTATTATTTATTATTTACCTGTATCTTGTATTCATAGAACTTTATTCTATTGTTAATTATTGTAAAAATATCTAGCTTTTCTAGGATTATTAATAATTACGACGTAACAGTTGTGGTACCTAATATTATCTACCTGGTAGTGTATATTATTTTATATGTATCAAGTATTTATGGCACTGTATTATGTGTTTATTAATGTTTACAGGAAATGGTAAATAAGCGTTACTTCAGCTCTGCCAGACACACAATACAGAGAGATCCTATCGTTTACAATGATGAAATAGCATCCTTCTTTGGTGCCAAACCAGATCTGTTGAAGCATCCATTGTTAGCCTGGCGGTAAGTTAATAAAGCAATTCATCTGTACTAAGTCTTAGTCTGGCATTCTATGTTAACAAAACATTCACTCTTTGGTGATGATTTATGTAAGCTTGGCGTCATATCTCTGTTAGTCTATCGAGAGAAGTTAACCCCCCCCCCATGCCATCCTGACCCTTCATTGACATTTTACTTTTTTGACTTCTCTGAAACCACTGGGGCAATTTCAAACAAACTTGAAAGGAGGCATCCTTAGAGGTAGGGGATTCAGATTTGAGCAAATTATAAGGCTCAGCTTCCAGAGGTGCCACAATTGGAATATTTTTTTTTTACAAAATTACATAAATCTTTTTTCTTTTATAGTAGAAGTCCTAGAATTGAATGCTTGCTTTTATACATGGTAATCTTGGTACATGAAAAAACTAAATTTGTTTGTTTGTTCAAGTACTGTGGATGCCATAGGGTCAAAAGTAGGCTACTCCTGTAGTGGTCAATAATGGTCAACACTTGAGTAAAATATGTTAACTTGCAAGTTTTCCACTTCTTTATGACAACAGAACCAATGTCAACCAAACTTGTTATTAAGCTTCCTTTATACTTGCTATGTATATCATATTGTTAACTGTAAGCTTCTATTGGTTTTCTTGTAAAATGCTACATATTGTTATTTGAAGGTTACTATTGGGATCTGGAGGTTCTTCTCAGTGGCGATTACAAGGACCACATGCCTGGAAAGGAGCTGCGAAGGAAGTAAAGAAAGTCCCATTAACAGAACTAATGCATTATACAGGTGTTGCCGTGGTGATCCTGTTAGGACTTGTTGTCTACTGGCTGTATACATACATATTTGGTGGACTATTCTAATTTTAATAAACAATCATCTAGATTCATATTTATACACATTGTGTTGACTATTCTAATCTATTGACAAACATCTTGATTCATATTTATACAAATCATGCAATATATTTATTGTTTTTAAAGCTAGTCTTTAAGAAAATTGTTTTAATGTTTTAGATTATATACACACGATTTATTAAATAATTTGTTAGTTTTTTTTAATTTTATATATTAAATCAATTTTTCTAAGATTCCCGTTCTGTTTTCTTTTAACAGCAAGACACTCGTAAATGTGATATCCTAAATAATGATAACACTGTTTATTATAAATTAAAGTACCTTTTGTTTCTCAAAAAAAACAAACAAAATATAGCAATTGTTTCATTTATCATAAATGTATGCTTATACCCACAACAAACCTACCTATTATCCCCCCTTATAACAGTGCTACCATCTTCAGAATGGCACAAGATCATAAGTAGATTGACCTCTGCTGTAGTACACAAACGTGGAACCTTTAGAAATTCAAATATTTAACTTATAGGATTAGAATTTCTTTTAATTTATGCCATTGTTAAGTAAAGTAATGAACTTTATTGAGAAGTGTCTTGCAATATAATACCAGAATTTAAGAATTAAGTGTGTTTACTAAGCTGCAGGCTATCAACAATTACAGAGGTGATTTGGCCATGATTTTCAACCATAGGTAAATTCAAAATTGAATTTTTACAGTAGTATATTAAATGTTTACCTATATCAAGATTGTTATACAATGAACATTGTTGATGATTATTCAAGTTTTTATTAAGACAATATCAGTAGTCTCATATAGTAGAATTAAATGTGGTCTCGGGCCATTACTTGTACAAAATATACACCAGTTGGCAGTGTCACTCACACATCTACATATATTCTCCCATAAATATTTAGTTTTTGAAAGATATCTAAAACAACCCTCCTGCACACAAGTCTTCAATATATCTACATATTATTTTTCCTCAAGAACGGACATCTACATCAAAAATACATATTACCTCCCCTTAATATAAAATTCTCTGAATTACAGATATCTACAACAGCCCTTTCTTATCCCCCACTTCACACCTGGGTTATTAATAGATTTCATCATCATACAGTTGTATTTCCCCTTAATCCATATTATCTTCCCTGCATGAAAGGCTATCTAGTCATATCTACAAAAAATCTACATATTACCTCCCCTTAATATAAGGTTCTTTTCACACATCCTGCAACATATTACCTCCCCTTAAAATAAGGTTCTTTTCACACCAGTCGGCAAACCTAGGTCGATTCCGTACCTCACATCATACTTCAACTGTATTAGGTAAAGTGATATGCACATACACCTAACAATTCTCTGCCGGAAACAGACCATCTCACTACGTATATAGAAACTAGTGCAATATTTACATCATCAGACAATTATTCAAAGCATTTCTATGTATGTATCATATTAAAAGCTACGTTATTAATATCATCCAGATTTTTGCGAGCACGAACATTTTGAAGGGGTAAACTGATTCCTTGTTGTGTCATACACATTGCAAAGCATACCAGGGAAGGTATCTAGTCTATAGACATGGCTGTTTCATTTCTGTGTATGCATCATATTAAAAGCTAGCTACCTTATTAATATTATCCAGATTTTTGCGTGCGCAAACATTTAGAAAGGGTAAACTGATTCCTAGTTGTGTCATACACATTGCAAAGCATATCAGGGAAGGTAACCAGTCTATAGGCATGGCCGTTTCAGTGATACAGCTAAGGTTAGATGTAGTAACGAAGTGTACAGAATCGGCCGAGGTGGGGCAAGTGTTTTACACATCTGCAATATATAACCTCCCCTTACTATAAGGTTCTCTACAACAAACCTACACATTATCTCCCTTAAATATAAGGTGGTCTAAAGTACAGACATCTACAATGGCCTATTTACATTATCTTTTGTAATACAAAGGTTATTTACAGATGTCTACAACATAGCAACATAGTGTCTCCCGTCATACAAGTGTAAGATTCTAAATATTGAACTAGTGTCTCTAAAGATGTCCCCAACAAACGTACATATTATCTCCCTTTAACAAGAAATTTTCTGCATGCAATTACAGTAAACATGAACAAATTGCTTGGTAAAACTTGGATAACACTAGATTTGATACAGACTATTTACCTCCCTTTAGTACAGTCAATATGGCATGCATAGTTTAAATCTATTGTATGACTGAGTGACCTTGGAGCACCTCCCATCTCTTGGAGAGTTACATCATTAAAGGAATGGAAACGGACACAGAGGAGTTTTAAGGTGACATGCACCTCCCATCTCTTGGAGAGTTACACCATTAAAAGAATAGAAACGGACACAGAGGTGTTTTAAGTTGACACATTTTATTATAGGAGTATCAGCAATCACATCAAGTTTAAAGCAATGTATTATTTTAATACATGGATGCCACAACACATTAGTTTATATGAAATATTATGCATTAAAAATTAATTATAAAATCAATTTAGCTGTAAGAAAATCTTCACTGACTAACAATAACGTTTCACAATAGGTGGGAAACTGATGATCTGTAAATGTTACTAATAATACAATGATAAATCTTATAAATAACACTAACACTATCATTCTTCTTATCTAAAATGTCTTTAAATAAATTTTTCTACTCCTAAAAATATAGCACGTGTTCATATCATGTAATTATCACAGGAATTACATACTTATTATGATAGCTCTGTTACTTACAAGAAAATGTATGAGAGCTTTCCATACAATGTATTAACAAGGACATAGTCATTCAGATCTCCTGCCAGGGAGCTTCACCAAGTGAGCTCCACCAAGGAAGTTTCTAGAAGATTATGTAACTTTCAAGGTTGGTGTCACAGTTTGTCACAGTATTGTTTGGTGAAGTTTTCTTGTACGGTTTTTGAGATATGCTCCAGAAACGGTTAATTTTGCATGAAGCACTTCATTGGGCGGGGGATAACAAGAAAGAATTTGTAGGACTTTCTGACAGAAATGACCAGGATTTTTGGGCAGATTTGATATTTACTTCTTATCACAATAAGAAAGGAGTGTTTACACTACTACATGAGAAAAGTTCACACACAGTACAGAGACAGTGTAAGTGAAATTTAGATGATGGATGGATGTATAACACTATTAACAGCCTTTTACAAAGTATGGACACACTGTATGTCATCTTTGCTAGCCAAGGTATATCAACTACTTTCTTTCAGTTCGTTTATGTAGAAAAACGCAGTGTAGTGAAACTTGGCGTGTGAAGAAGACTGATGTATGAACATTCACATCTAAACATGAAAACTTCATACCTTAAAGAGTTTTGACACTTTAATCAACGTCACAAAAATCTGCACACTCAAAAAGTTTCATTTTTCAAGTTTTCTCGTAAATGAGGGACTTCAACATTAGCCTTTATATAATCAAGAGCTACAATTGTAGACAGGATGGGGTTTAATTCTAACCTCACACTGGTCGAATTAAATATCTGATGTAACAAACTCCTCTGGATTTGCCTTCATCGCAAATATGTATGGTAATCGCTAGAAGCCAAACACTAATCGAGAAACCATACTGTTACCATGCCGACGTAGAGAAAAGTCTTGAGGAGTTTGGTACATTCGGTTTTTTATTTCGACCTCTGTGAACCTACATCTTACACATCATCACACTGATGAAACTGAAATATGGGATTAAATTTCTCATGATTCAATGTTCCTTGTATGAATCTTACAGCTGATTTTACAGTAAATACATTACAAGACACAAGCACAACTCTGATTATATCAGAATGTGACACACATAATAAAATATAAATCATATAATTGTCAAAGTACAATTTAGAGAACTACTATATAAGATTTCTAACATGGGTATTGCTATACAGTATTTACATGTACAAAAGCTGTGCAGGATTAATTATGTTGACATAAATAATGGTTATCATATTTAACTTTAATATCATTGGACTGACAGTTACTTAAATGTCAGTGAAAACATAACAAATTAACATATAAGCTCACTCAATGGTACAAAACTATTCACTCATAGCAACTCAAAATCACGTAACTCACAACAATATAAAGATATTGCATTATCAGTAAATCTCGCACATATAACTCACAATAACTGAAGAGTCACCTGGCAGTGACTCAAATAGCAATTAATAACTCACAGTGACTAGAATAACACTGAACTAATGATGCAGTTACTCAGATAACCTCTCACCACAAACTTTAACACTACACTGCCATGCAGTATTAAAAATATCACACATCACAAAATAAAAAATATCAGGTAGTTTAAGTACAGTTTTTGTATAATTGATTTCACTGAAGCAGCCAAGAAAACTTATCATCAATAACTTGTCATTCACATTTGTTTGTTGTAATATTTTTAAGCTACAAGGAGCTTTATGGCCTTAATGTCCATCTGGTTTGAATTGTATTGTTACATGTAACATTTGGTATTTGATCAGTTTATGAGAAGATTTTTGAAAGTTTATTTATTTTTCCCCCTTTTCTATCCCCTAGTTAGCACTCTCCGGGGCTGCTCAACCATTTAACAAATTTGTAGTTCCTTCTTTGAAGGATACCCCCAATAAAGTTTGATTGAAATTGGTCCTGTGGTTGTAAAGAGGTTGAAAACAAGCATTTGCTGTACTGTTTATACTTACTTGATCCAACTAGAGAAACCTATTTTTGACACCAGGGTCATTTGTTGAACAAATTTGCTTCTCTATGCAATTTATGAGTAGTAATACTAATGCATATATGCCAATATTTAACTTTAGTACTTCTAGTTCATAAGAAAAAGATTTTTGAAATATTGTCAAATATCCCCAACTATGGCCCCCTCATGATGCCCCAGGGGCAAGGTCTGTTCTGCATAAATGGTTCATTCGAACAAGTCTGAATCTCCTTTCTTCTAGTATGTTTTCTTTGAAGATTTGTGCTATACTGGTAGTGTTGAATTTTGACCAACAAACACATAACCTATTTTTGATCCCAGTTCTTTGCCTTGATTAAACTTTGTTCTTCATATCCTCAGGTCACAGTGCCTATGCAAACATTAACTTCTAGACATTCTCTTCTCAGGTTTTCATATTTTGACAAATTGTTCATATATCGTCTCCCTGGAGGCAGAACGAGATCATTTAAACAAATCTGAATCCCCTCTCCTAAAGATGTTAAGTTGGTTTAAATTGGTTTAGTGGTTTTGGAAAGGTCAGAAATGTGAAAATGTAACGAAGGAAGATAAGACACAGCAATATGTATGGAAAATTCCACCCTTGACCGTCAATCGTTATAAACATAAAAATCTTCTCTGAGTCTGGTTTTGATAATAACAAGTAATTTGAAAAATAATTTTGTGCAATTAAAGCAAGATAACATTATATATAAACACTTAAGTATACGGCCTGTTCTTTTCTTGGCAATATGTCATAGGAAAACCTCATGACATCCATGTGTACTGTGCTCAATCTTCATTATATCACACTCACAATTTATTTTCAAAGAGGATTGTTGTCACAAGCTCTCACAATAAGCATGCTAGCACCCTCAAACCACATATGGATAGCAAGCACAACATGGCATCACATGGCACTCGCGATACAAGACTGTTATAGTAATATAAATAATAAATTATTAATTTGTTGTCATAGTAACATGGTGACCCTTCCTTCATTTATAAACAAGATTGTAAACAAAATAACACAAAATAACTACATGGTCACGCCTCCAAGGCTGGATATTATTTAACACTGTCTTTGATTGGCTAAGCTGTCCATCAATCAGCAGGAACACCCACCTCCTTCTTGTTCAGCCGAGTCTAAAGCCTCCACCTTCGGGCGTAATTCAATGTCTTTAGTGAATTAAGGAAATAATTCATTTTTAAATTTAAACCAGATGTACTCACCTGACAAGACATTTAAATGAAGATTTTTTCCTCAAAATTTTAAGATCTTCAATGTAGGGCAGGTATGAATTGCCCTGTACTTCTAACAAGGATAAAAAATGTCAAATATTGCTATAGTAGCATACAATGCACTTTGACAAAGATTTCTTATGTATAACTGTAACTTATATTGGGTCATATACTAACCGACCTTTGATCCCCCACAGGGTCACTAGTAAAAAGGAACATCCTCGAGAGATGTTAGATGTGACAGGGTCTTGCTTTAAATATTTGCTTACCCTTTATAAGGAATTTTATGTTAAACATTGATCTGTATTTTTGAAGAGCTACACACATTACAACCAAACTAAATAGATACAAGGCTTAAGGTAGGACAGGACACTCTAAATGGCCTGATAACATCCTGGTCTCCGGTAACAGCTTGATGTAGATATCTGGGGTACAAAGGACACTCGTGTATGGATGATATATATTATATATTTTATTCCTGTTGCATTATATTCTAGATAAGAATTGTTTTGATAGGATTATCTATATATATTGGTAACTGCATATTCAACTATTAAGCTCTGGACCTTCTTGTTTATAAGATTTTGAAATTTTGCAAAATGTTCCTCATTATGGCCCTCTAGTGGGGCCCCTGTACCAGATTCCATCATTTGAACAAATCTGAATCCCCTTTCCCTAGAGATGTGCTTCCAACCAAATTTAGTTGAAATTGGTCTATGTTTTGGAGAATTGTAAATGAAAAAAGTTTACAATGGACAGGATTTGCATAGAAAAGTTTAAATTTGGAGATTAAGTCCAGACGGACCAATAAGTCTTCCCCAATAAGAAGCAAACGATGGCCATTTTGGAGGGAGGTTCACAGCATTGAACACAAATTTTAAAAGGGGCAATATAAAAAACATATACTTCAAGTTTAGTGAAAATCTGACAAGAAGTAAAAAACGTCACAACCAATCAGAAGTAATTAAAGACACTAATCTAAAAGAGAACCATGGGAGGAAATCTAAAGGGTTCTTGACAAGAAAATGCATTTTAATAGGTCTTGGCCAATCAGAAGCCAGAGCAGCTACAATGTATCTGGATGGAGTTGGACACCATTGGACACTTATCTAAAAGGGAATTGCCCGAGGACGATTTAATCATGTTTTGTTAAAATCTGACCAATGGTTC
>JAUMGZ010219296.1:0-11559 GCA_032359645.1 Pododesmus macrochisma
GGACCAGGTGTAAGTGATGGGACCAGGCTGTATGTAATTGATGGGACCTGGATGTTAATGATCGGACCAGGCTGCATGTAAGTGATGGGACCAGGCTGAATGTAAGTGATGGGACCAGGTATAAGTAGGGGACCAGGTGTAAGTGATGGGACCAGGCTGTATGTAATTGATGGGACCTGGATGTTCATGATGGGACCTGGCTTGGCTGCATGTAAGTGATGGGACCATGCTGTAAATGAGGAGACCAGACTGTAAGTGATATGTAAATGATGAGACCAGACTGTAAGTGAGATGTTAATGATGGGACCTGGCTGTACGTGATGAGACCAGGCTCTAAGGGTATGGACCAGGCTGTAAGTGATGAGACCAGTTGTAAGTGATGGGACCAGGCTGTAAGTGATGAGACCAGGCTGTAAGTGAGATGTAAATGATGGGACCTGGCTGTAAGTGAGATGTTAGTGATGAGACCAGGCTGTAAGTGATGGGACCAGGCTATAAACGATGAGACCAGGCTGTAAGTGATGAAACCAGGCTATAAGTTATGGGACCAGGCTGTAAGTGACGGGATCAGGTTGTAAATTATTAAACCAGGCTGTAAGTGAAAAGACTAGCCTGTAAATGACGAGACTAGACAGTGAGTTAGTGTAAGTGTCATAATGGACCAGGCTGTAAGTGATGGAACCAGGCTGTTAGTGATGGGACCAGGCTTTAAGTGATGGGACCAGGCTATAAATGATGAGACCAGGCTGTAAGTGATGAAACCAGGCTATAAGTTATTGGATCAGGCTGTAAGTGACGGGATCTGTATGTAAATTATGGAACCAGGCTGTAAGTGAAAAGACCAGCTTGTAAATTAAGGGACCAGATTGTAAGTGATGGGATCTGGTTGTAAATTATGGAACCAGGCTGTAAGTGAAAAGACCAGCTTGTAAATTACGAGACTAGACAATGAGTGAGTGTAAGTGTCATAATGGACCAGGCTGTAAGTGATGGAACCAGGCTTTAAGTGATGGGACCGGGCTGTAAATGATAAGACAAGGCTGTAAATAATTGGATCAGGCTACAAGTAATGGGACGACAAGGTAATTGAAGGGACCTGGCTGCAAGTTAATATATAAGACCAGGCTGTAATTTAAGTTATATGACCAGGCTGTAAATGATTGAACCAGGCTTACAGAAGTTTTGGTTTAACAGGAAGGGTGCTTGAAAATTAATAACAATTAGAACCTGTTTTGAATTTGTATTGCAAATTAACCACAAAATAATTAGCCTGCTTCATTATGTGTAGTTTATTTATGATTAAATGTCTAAAAACATACTTACGTATCATAAGTTTTAATTTTTTTCGTCCAACAAAAAATTTAGCTGTTAAGTAGAATACAATAGGCATAAATCCAAAAATGACTGTGATGACAACAATAGAGGCATCATCTGGGCTGTACCGAGAGCAGTGGAGATCTCTTCCCCACTTTTGTCTAGTGTAATTCATCTGTCAAAAAAAAAACAGACAGTATTTAAAATATAATGCAAAAAATCAGCACTAGTCCCTATTTTTCTGTTAACATGCACAAGCATATATGACTATATAGTAGAAGGGGGATACAGATTTGTTTTGTCAAAGATTCCCAATTTAGCCCCCTAGTGGTGCCCTATAGACCAAGTCCCATTATTTGAACAAATCTAAATCTGCTTCCCCTCAGGGATGTTTACTATACTCTGTATCCGCTTATTACGTCCAAATGTTTTTGCCGCTCAAGGCCTTTCCTCTTATTCAACTGCTTCCAAACTTTGTAACTTTGCCACAAACATAAAAAAACAAGCTCTATACCAAATTTCAGCACTATACGTTGTCATTACTCAAATTTCCTTTTTAAGACTAAAGAATACAACAGGCCTGTTGGGCCTTAACATCCACCTGGATTAAATAGGCCTCTAAGTTAATATTTGGCATTTAAATACCTTTTGGTCCTAGGGCCATGCCTTGAACAAACTTGGTTCTCTATGCCCTTAAGTTACTACAAACCAAAGCATCATGCAAGCACTTGGCCCTCTGAATTTTATAGATTTTTGAAATTTTGTCAAATTTTCCCCATTTAGGCCCCCAAGTGACACATACTCCCTGGGTAATGTGCCCCATCATTTGAACAAATCTGAACCCTTTCCCTAAGGATGACATCTATCAAGGTTTGCTGGAACTTGTCCGGTAGTGTTGAACACGAAGACAAAAATGTGAAAAGTTAACATATTTGCAATAAATATAGTGTTGAACTTTGACCCCGAAATGCATAACCTTTTTTTACTCCAGGACCACATGTACACCTTGAACAACTTTCAATGCCTTAAAGTAACTCTATAACACAGCATTAGGCTCTAGGCCATCCAGTTTATAAGAAGGTTTTTAAAATGATGTCAAATTCCCCCCTCTTGGCCCCACTAGGTGCGCCCCTGGGGCCCGAGCCTCTTTTACCTAATTTTACCACTTTTTGCCCCTGATGAGGGCAAGCTCCTTTGTATTTGTAAACTGAAGCAGCTAACAATGGGGATATTTTCTACCAAATTTTTTTTAAATTGGCCCAGCTGTTCATGAGGAGGAGACGAAAATGTGAAAATACCCTATGTCGACTGAAGCGCCCCCTAGTGGTTCGTTTATACACAGATTTTTTTCTTTCGCAAAATTTGTAAACATTGACTTAAGGATCATGCATATCAAATATGAAAGCATCAAGCTATAGCCTTTCTGGTTTATTAGATTTTTTAAATTTTGTCAAATTTCCCCAGAGCCCCTTCATTTGAAAAATTCTGAATCCTCTTCCCCTTAGGATACTTCCTACCATATTTGGATGAAATGCATACACTGTGATGTAGTACTCACCATATCTACTATATCCATACATACACTATGATTCGTGTTCTGCCGTAAAACCTTGTAGAACTTGTTCAGTTTAGTGTAATTATATCTACAGTCCTCACAAACAGTTGTATTTACCTGCAAAATAATATCATACATAAACAAGAGGCCCTTTTGGCGTTAATGGTCACCTGAGTAATCCAATTAGTCAAATAGTGTACAAGTTATGGTCTATATAAACATTATATACAAGGGCAATAACTCTGCAAGTCAGGGCTTTTGACCTGCCAAGATATGTATGTACATAAGTATCAAAACCCCAAGTCTAAAATTGTAGGCGTTGTGACCCATCAAAAAGAAATAGAAAAGAAAGTAAATCTTCCCTGAATTTAGCATGCTACCCTCTGCCATACCAAGATATACCTGAAGTGAAATAAAAGGGTACAATGCAAGGAACATCTACATCAAGTTTTGTGAAAATCTGATCAACGGTTTCTGACAAGATGTGGAAAATGTTTCAGCCAATCAGAAGCTAGGGCAGTCATACTGGATGGAGTTCAGCAATGTCGGACACAAATCTGAAAGGGTACCATGCATGCAAAGAACATCTTCATCAAGTTTCCTGAAAATCTGGCCAAGGGTTCTTGTCAAGATGTCGTAAATGTCTTATCCAATCAGAAGCCAGGGTGGTCATATTGGATGGAGTTCAGCCACATCGAAGCAAATCTGAAAGGGGAGGTGGAAGGAACATCTACATAAAGTTTGGTTGAAAATCTTATCAACAGTTCTTCACAAGAAGTAAAAAATGTCTCAGTCAAACATTAGCGAGGACGGCCATATTGGATGGCATTCGTCAACACCGGACACAAATCTGAAAAGGGACCATAGAGAGAACATCCACAGAAAGCTTTGTCAAAAATTTAAATACAAAATATTAACCATTTTTGAGTTAACAAGGAATTTACATAGTATAGTAGTCTGATAATCGAAGCCCTCTTGTGGTACGTTTATACACAGGGCATGGAGAACCTAGTTTGTTCAAGACCCTGGGGTCAAAAATAGGTTACAGACTCCATGCCCTAACAGGGCTCAAACAAAATTTCAAAACCTCTTGGCACTGTGCCTAGTAACCAATGTAAATGTAATGGCACCACAAATTTACCCCAAAACTTATGAACTTTGCACTATAATTGTAAAAAAATTAAAATAAAACAAGAATTTGAGTTTAAGATATTTGTTTTAATCATACACTTTAATAAGTGTACTTTAATTGTATCGCAATCTTCAAATTGTCCCCATTTCGGCCCCTGACATCCCCATGGGACCGCGCCCATTCATTGAAATAATCTGATACCCCTTCCCCTAAGGACACTTCCTACCAAGAGAAGTCGTCGAATATGTGAAAAATTGACTACGGACGGGATTTGTGTGAGAAAAGTCGTCCTTGGATCTTTGGTCCAGATGGACTAAAAATACCAAAAATGAAAAGCAACATGACGGGTTGGTTAAATGAACACTTGATACACTAATTTTTCTTGCATTAGCTTAATATTCATCCTACCTCATATTGGTGAACAGATCAAATATGTGGCTCTGTACCACACTTATAGCTAACTAGAACACTGCATGTCGAACAGGGCCCCGCCAAGATGGCTAAGAGTAAGGATGGCATACTAAATTTAATCAAAAGTTTGAATTTTTTTTATCTAAATAATTTTTAGACATTCAATAGGCACATCTACATACCCTAAAGAATGTTTGGCTACAACTCAGAGTAAATATGACCATTAATTAGAAAGAAATGCTGATTATGAGAACTGTTGTTTAATTACCCCCACCTTACTAAATTTCCTCAAAAATTTAGGGGTTTTTTTTTAAGAAAAAATACTTAAGACATTCAAAAGGCACATCTACATACCCTTCAGAATGCTAGTCTACAATTTAAGGTATATTGGTCCAATGGTTAGAGAGAAATGCTGATTACGAGAACTGTTGTGTTATACCCCCCCCCCCCCGGAACCTTATTTACTAAATCTCAAAAAAAAATTAGTTTAATTTTATTTTTTAGACATTCAAAGGGCACATCTACATACCCTTAAGAATGTTTTGTTACAATTTCAGGTAAATTTATCCAATGGTTAGTGAGAAATACTGATTAGAAGAACTGTTGTGTTATAACCCATCCCCCCATACTAAATCTCATCAAAAATTGAAATCTTTTTTTTTTTAACAACTTAACCATTCAAAGGGCACATCTACATACCCTAAAGACTGTTTTACTTCAATTTCAGGTAAATTTGTCCAATGGTTAGACAGAAATTCTTATTACAAGAACTGTTGTGTAATAACCACCCCCACTCCCCCCCGACTCAATCTCGTAAATTTTTTAGTTTTTAGACATTTAAAAGGCACATCTACATAAGTACCCTAAAGAATGTTTTGCTAAAATTTTAAGGTAAATTTACCCAATGGTTAATGAGAAATGCTGATTACAAGAAATGGTCACAGACGGAAGGAC
Source organism: Pododesmus macrochisma (assembly GCA_032359645.1). Lineage (NCBI taxonomy): Eukaryota > Metazoa > Mollusca > Bivalvia > Pectinida > Anomiidae > Pododesmus > Pododesmus macrochisma. The sequence continues at coordinate 5,367 of JAUMGZ010219296.1, forward strand.
CGAGTGATTACTATATGGCTTCCGCATTTCATGCAGGGCCCTAATAATTATACTACTACCACCACTATATTAGTTATGATGTTATTAAACTGTCAGGTCAATTGAACAAAACTACCATTGTCTTAATGTTTCACAAAATACAACTATTACAAATTGATTTAAAGTATTATGTTTTACCTGTTCTTTGAATGGTAACTTATGACTCTGAATGCATTCAGAAACACTTTTATAGCCATCTAGAAATGTCTCTGTGTCATGACTTATTGTAAAATGCACTGTCCCGTTATTGTCTTCATCTATATGGCTGAAACATGCTACAAAATAAACAATTTAGACATTACTTGCATCAATATCTATTTGTGTAAATGAAATGATATAGTCATGATTATATTAATTATATTTCCAATACTGCATTTCAATTACATTGTACATAAATTATATTGCTTGGTCACACATCTATTACATGTATTAAATTCATATTTCCAACAAGTAAGACAATAGCTGATACATAGAATCAATACTTTACATTATATTGGCATAAACATTAATTCATTGTGAATACTACTCATAGATATAATTCAAGTCACTGAACTTTTCGGATCTATCATTAGGCTTAATTATCTGGCAAATAGCATTAAGGGCTGTCACAAAATAAATACAGCTAAACGGTACTGTGAATGTCCTTATTGTTACTCTCTAGCATTAAGGGCTGTCACAATACAGCTAAAGCTTACCGTGAATATCCTTATTGTTACTCTCTAGCATTAAGGGCTGTCACAATACAGCTAAAGCTTACCATGAATATCCTTATTGTTACTCTCTAGCATTAAGGGCTGTCACAATACAGCTAAAGCGTACCGTGAATATCCTTATTGTTACTCTCTAGCATTAAGGGCTGTCACAATACAGCTAAAGGGTACTGTGAATATCCTTATTGTTACTCTCTAGCATTAAGGGCGGTCACAATACAGCTAAAGCGTACTGTGAATATCCTTATTGTTACTCTCTAGCATTAAGGGCTGACACAATACAGCTAAAGCGTACCGCGAATGTCCTTATTGTTACTCTCTAGCATTAAGGGCTGACACAATACAGCTAAAGGGTACTGTGAATATCCTTATTGTTACTCTCTAGCATTAAGGGCTATCACAATACAGCTAAAGCTTACTGTGAATATCCTTATTGTTACTCTCTAGCATTAAGGGCTGTCACACTACAGCTAAACCGTACCGTGAATATCCTTATTGTTACTCTCTAGCATTAAGGGCTGTCACAATACAGCTAAAGCGTACCCTGAATATCCTTATTGTTACTCTCAGTCATTTTATTAGAGATTAACAGGGCTTAAAATTGATGCGCTTTAAATTCTTTTCAAGCATCCACGTGATATGTCAATAATTTATGTAAGAGTCAGTCTCAATGGTTTCGGAATTGTCAGAACAAAATCATTTCCTGGTTAGTTTAATTCCTTATAGAACTAAATTCAAAGGTTTTTACAAAAAAATTACATCGTAAATAGTCTCTTTTTTTATGAGGAAACAAAAAAACGAGAGATTGGCAATGTTGCTTTTGTGAAACTAAAACAAATGACTCCCTTTCCCAGCAAACCTCGGAGATTTTTCTGTTTGTGTCATTATTTTATTTTTGAGATGCTTCACAAATGAATGGAATCATCAATTGGTTCTGGTGGCTATAATCCATTTTTTTGTGTGTATATTAAGTGACACTGTACATTCTTCAGATCAGTCTTGGTATCAGTAGTAATGTTTGTTTGTATTAAAGGCTTATTGTCCAATTAACAGCTAAGGTCATTTACGGTCATCCATGATCTTGGAGGATGGGGGACCAGTATAGGTTGTAGGCCCGAGCAAGTTCAAACAGGTCAAAACAAGAAAATGGCAACTTTTAAATAATTGTTCATAAATAAATTAAAACATGTTTATTGACATTTCCCAAAATCTCAATTAAAAATTAAAAATTGCCAATTTGATGCCTAAAGCCGATTCCCCAAAAATGTGGAAAATCCCTGATTTTAACAATAAAAAGATCTGACATATCTTGATGCTCACAGTTCGATTTGATATTGAAGATATTTAGAGCTAATCGTGAAATTATTTGAGGCCATATTTTGGATAACTACTTTTTAAAAATCTGTCTTCAGAAAATTTGAAGCGTTTTTTTGTATTACCGGTACCAACTTTTACTCAAATTATATAAGACACATATGCTACAATCTTGAATACATGTTAAACATAAAATCATACCATCACAGAATGCTGTTTGCCATATGTTTTTTATATTGTTGAAGACTTCATTCAGGACTTGTATCCTGTCTGCATTCAGAAGCTTTCCATTGCAGCCATCTTTATTATCATCATTCTAAATATCAAAAACAAAAAAAATTCATAATTAAACAAGCATATTGGGTCTTAATGTCCATCTGCATATACATGTACGATGTATGTACATGCCATTGTGTAGTCAATGAAATAAGATATCAGTTAGAATTGGTGACAGTCTGACAGACCCTTTTACTCCTGAAATAACGAAGTATCAGACAGGGCGATGTTTTAGCCCAATTATTTTCAAGTTTTCTTGAATGACTTCTCGAATATCCTTGAGAAAGTTGACAATGTCACAGTTCACCTGTCAGGGAAGAAAATAACATGTTTATTAATTACATGTATGCCGATGATCTTGCTCTTATCTCCAATAGTGAGAATGGACGGCAACAAAAATTGAACATCTTACACCAATTGCAATACTGCTATAAATGGTGCACGAATATTAACATAAACAAGAGGCCCATGGGGCCTTAATGGTCACCTCAGACATCCAGATCAAACCATTTTACGATTTATCGTCTATAAAAAGTTTGCCTTGCCTTTTATGATTTTTGCCCTCCCCCACCTCTACTCGAGTATAAATTCTGATCCTCATCATCAAATTAAAGAGGTAATTTATGAATACAAAAAATATTCTAAAGCCGTAAGTCAATGGACATGGGCAAACAAAACAAAAACATGGGACATACACAGAAAAATAACAAAATATACATAATTCTATATTACCTAAAATGGAAACATCACAAACTTCTATTAAACAAGAGGACCATTGGGCCTTAGCGTCCATCTGGTTTAAATGGGCCTATATGTAAATTTTTGGCATTTGAAAACTTTTGACCGTATGGTTATGCCTTGAAAAAAGTTTTCAAATGCCCTCAAGTTACTTTAAACATTAGCATTAAGCACTAGGCCTTCAAAGTTATAAGATTTTTGAAATTTTATCAAATTTTTCCCATTTGGGCCCCCAAGTGACCCTCCCTGGGTACTGAGCCCTGTCATTTGAACAAATCTGAACCCCCTTCACCTAAGGATAACATCTACCACGTTTCGATGAAATTAGTCCAGTAGTGTTGGACAAGAAGTTGAAAGTGTGAAAAAGTATCATATTTGCTATTCTACATGTAATAGTGTTGAACTTTGACCTCAAAATGGGTAACATTTGACAAGTCAATAAAGTTATTTCAAGCTGATTTTCGGTCCTGTTTAATTTAATAACTTAATATATACACAGTGCCTACTAGGGTAACTTGTATTGTCTTCGAAAAGGTGTCTTTAAATACCTTGGTTTTAAGTAAAAATTTAAGGAACAAAAATAATGACAGCCATGAAAACAGACTCAAAAGTGATGACATGTTGCTCAAGTTCAGATAATTTCAGAACGACATTATCAAATGTCTTTTATTTGAAGAATGTCTACATTCATGAAAAGTAAGCTTCAACACACTAGCACTACCGGCACTAATGTCAGGATGCCATTTTGTTAGAGAACGACCGAAACCGGAGTTCAGGGCGGCACTGAATTCCACAAAGGGTAGGTTGGCTAGCAGGAAACAAGATTTTATTTTTTGTTTGACTTATAAGAAGAAGATATTGGAAATTTTGTCAAATTTTCCCCCTTTTGAACCCCAAAGTGGCACCCCCTTAGGGCAGGGCTGAGCCCATCATTTGAACAAATCTGAACCCCCTTCCAGGGGTTTAGGAGCAGAAGTCGAAAATGTGAAAAGTTTACGACGGACGGACAATGGACAGACGAGGGACGGACGACGGACAGGATTTGTATCAGAGAAAAGTCCACCTTGATCCTTAATTGGTCCAGATGGACTAAAAACTAGAAGCGAAACCAGGTGCTTGCAATATGAAAAAGGATCATTTTGTGTAATGTTGGACAAAATCCACCAGTTATATAATTAGTTTCAGAGATGTGTTTTGAAGGTTTTGCAGTTTGAAATGGCCCCACCCCTCAGCCCCCTGGCCCGTCAGCCCCTTTTTGAGTATAAATTCTGATCCTCGATCATCATCTGAGCATCATTTTGTGGAAGGTTGGTGAAAATGCACCAGTTAGTTTCAGAGATGTCTTTTGAAGGTTTTGCATTCTTGGCCCCTTATGAACCAACCCTTCAGCCCCTTCTCTAGTATAAATTCTGATCCTCATCATCAAAGGATCACTTTGCATAATGTTGGTCAAAATCCACCAGTTAGTTTCAGAGATGCCTTTTGAAGAATTTGCACTCTGCGACACCTTATGGCCCTGCCCCTCAGCCCCCTGGGGTCAGCCCCTTTTTGAGAACAGATTCTGATCCTTATTATATAAGCATCATTTTGTGAAAATTGGTCAAAATCCACCTGCAATTTTCAGAGGAGATGTCTTTTGTAGGTTTTACACTCTGTGACCCCCTTATAAGTATGGACCCGCCCCTCAGCCCCCTGGGAGGTCAGCCCCTTTTTGAGAATAAATTCTGATCCTCATTATCTCAGCATCATTTTGTGAAAGGTTATTCAAAATCCACCTCTTAGGTTCAAATCTAGAGGAGATGTTTTTGCACTATGTGACCCCTTATGGCCCCGTCCCTCAGTCCCCTAGGGAGTCAGCCCCTTCTTAAGTATAGATTCTGATCCCCACCATAGGCTGATGATTACCAACAAGTATCATCAAAATCCAACTGACGATTTCTGAGGAAATGTCAAAAATATGATTGTTTAAAATTACGGATGACGGACGAAAGATGATCACAATTAAGGTCACCTGAAGTGTTTCAGGCGACTTAAAAACAACTAAAGTAGTTGTCTTTAAAAAAAACTGGTAAACTTATAAAATGTGACTTCAAAGAAAGGGATTTTTTTTCTCTCTACTTGGGGTAAAATTCATAAGATGCCTGTCTTGTATGTGAATGTAAGATATTTATGTGTACTTGCTGTTATTTCTCAGAATAAAGTCAGTATCTTAAGACTTCCCTTTACAACTTTATCTCTGACTCACTCACTCACAGTCCGTTATCTTGTTTTCTTTATTTAATTAAGAACTTTATTATTTGTTCACTTTTAGATGTGAAACTTGAATAAGAATATTTTTATCTAAATAAATAATGTATTAAAAATAAAGAAAGTAAGAATTTATTAAAATAATCATTACACAATTTAATACATTGTTTGTGTAATCATATTCTATTCGTGTTTATCTACAAATGTATCTCAAGCTGATTAGGTTTACAAATCAATCACCTTCATCTAGAACAAGAGGTCCATCGGGCCTTAATGTCCATCTGGTTGAAATGGGCCAAGAACTTAATATTTGCATTTGAATACTTTTGACCCCAAGGTCATACCTTAAACAAACTTGGTTCTCTATGCCCTTAAGTTTAAGCACTAGGCCTTCAAGTTTACAAGATTTTTAAAAAATTTCCCATTTTAGCCCCCAAAAAGGTGCCCCTGGGGGGCCTTAACCCTTCATTTGAAAAAATCTGAACCTCCTTTTTCCTAGGGATTCCTTCAACCAAGTCTGGTTGAAATTGGTTCAAAAGTTTTGGACTAGAAGTCGAAAATGTGAAAAGTTAACAATTTGACAGTGTTGAAATTTAACCCCTAAACGTGTAACTGATTTTTGACTCAAGGGTCACCCTTGAACAAACTTGGTTCTTCATATGCATGTCCTAAAGTTACTACATACCAACACATTAGGCTCAATCTATCAGGAGAAGATTTTTGTATTTTTAACACATTTTCCCCCTTTTGGCCCCCAAGTGGAGCCCCATTGCGGCCAAGCCCCTTCATTTCAACAAATCTGAATTCTCTTCCCCTAGGGATAATGTCTACCAAGTTTGGAAGAAATAGGTCCAGTGGTTTAGGACAAG
>JAUMGZ010219307.1:0-11558 GCA_032359645.1 Pododesmus macrochisma
CCGCTTCTCTTCCTGTCCTTTCTCTTGGTTTTTCTCCTTTGGTCTTTTGTCGCTATATCGGTGAAATATTCTGGACGAAACGTTAAACCCTAATATAATAATAATAATAAATGTTTTCCTCTTTCAGCAAATCTTATATAAAGGCCAAAGTGAGCGAGTTATTTAACGACTTGAATCAAAACTTAAATACGAAATGCATGATAGATATATACAAAATTCAGACTGAAACATGCCACAAATGAATATAATTTAAATACGAGGAAAGAAACAATACTCTTTGCGAGAAACCCCCGTTCCGAACTCCAGGTCTAGCTACGAATCAACCGTCATCAATGAACGCTCAAGAAATAGTGTTGATTACTGAATAATAATAAGAGACATACTCAAATCAATGCAAACTGCTTGATTGTAAATGGGACAAGCAAGTGTCAATATGATTTGACTTATGTTTAATAGACAATTAAGTCAATACGCACTATTTGGTACTGGAGGGATACAGTTTTGAAAACCGAAAAAATAGATCTATCTACCACATATATACCAGCTAAAAAGGATTGAATAATAGCGACCGTCATCAATGAATGTTACACAGAGATTGAATTTAGAATGTACAGGACCAACCTAAACAGATTGAGAAGCCAGGGGAGGTATTGCACCCATATAACATTATAAAAAAAGTCAGATGCATAATTTACATGTACAGCCTTTTTGGACCTTTAAAGAAAATCATTAGAAAGGATGACATTAGTCAAATCTAATATCACTATCAATTTTCGACAATCTGAAAATGTAAATGTACAATATTTCGAAATTGAATTGAATTTAAGTAGCCATGCATTCTTTCCATAAGAAGTTTTCTAACGTGTCACATTTATGTAGATATATCTGATAGCAAATATATGAATTACAATAACAAAGTCACGATTGCTTATCGTGTATATTGCCATCTTTTTGTAACCATTAAGTTGGATTTTTATTACATTTAATTGCAAACTCTTCACCCGGAATGTGTAACCTGGGGCATTTAATAAGGATGATAAATCAAATTGATTCACTACGAGTTGATTCGATTTATGCTTGCACCTTTATGCGGGACACATACCGTAATATACATACAGGAATGCCGTGTATTCACAGTTCCTTTAAAATCAATTTGAGTGAATATATATTAAAACTTAGTTTTACAAAAACGGCAAGTTTCCTGCTGATTTATGCGCACTTTATGACTACATTAGGTATTTTGTAGCCATTTTCTTATAAAATGGCCCCCTATGTAGCTATACCCTGTGTTGAATATTTCAAATCTCTGATGATGTAAATGATCGTTAGAGTACAAAGATACCACTAAAACTGAGAATGCTGTAACAAGTTACCGAACATACTATTGGACTATTGAATAAATTAATACAGACTAGTGTTTCATATCACCATAAAAATGAAAGACAACACGTGATACAGATGACCATTACTCCCACACTTCACAAGCTTATCTTCATTTCTCATAAAGAAAGATGAAACTGTCTTTACCCTAGGGAAAGACAATCTGCACGCGCGACCTTTAGCAATGGAATTACGTCACTTATTTTACACCGATTGGCATTAAAAGAGACATCATTTGGGGAATTTTTGAATTGGTATTGTTTTTGTTTTTACTTCTTATTACTACTATAAGTACGTCATATGTGGGAGAAAAAGAATCAATCACCCATTGTTATCTAAGATGGAGAAAAAAAACCTTCACCTTCAGAATGAGTTCCCCCATAAATTACCTGAATGTGGCCAAGGACCAACATTCCCAGTCCAAAAGTTGCAAGTTATGTCTAACCCCTCTGACATTCATCAAATAAGAATGTTTTAATACAAAAACAAGTATAAAGGACGAAACCACGATGACTGAATCATATGTCAGTTATGTAACAAAACTGTGATTTGTTGATTACGAACCAATCATCATACTTGTTCTTTGGACCAGATTTTCTCGTGTTTTACTGTAGTTATTTACTGTGAAAATAGTAGGTTAGGAAATTTTGTTAATTAAAAATACTGCAGCTTGAACTTCTCGTTACTAAATGATTTGTTAACGCTTGTCTTATTTCAGACCAAGAATTAATTAAGATGGCCAAAGTGCTGATAAAGTCTTTGTAGAATTGTCACTGTGTCTGGTCTTGTCTACTCATCAGATTATCTGTCTAGCTAGCCCAATAATCTATATTTATCTGTTTCTTTTATTTGAAACTTGTATGAAATTTTAATTATGTCGATACGTGTATTACATTGTAACCTTTGTCCTCGGATTAAATGTCTAATTAAGCATATGATCCTGATTAGACATAAGCTTGAGTCGTTCGCGTGTAAAAAATGATACATTCTCGAATTGACACCTATTGTCAGCCTGGCGTTTATGTTTCCGATAATGACATTATCGTTATGTATCAAAGTTGCTGTGTTGTGACAGATTCTCGAATTGGTAGTGACAGATTTTTATCTTACGGGGTCAATTAGGAGCTTGAAGACAAAGTTCGCCGTGACATTGATGTAAACGTCACGTGAGCGCAACAATTTGCTCGTCCCTAAAATACTACGTTTATGATTCCAATGGGACCTATTGTTTTAATATTATATTGCACAATTACTACACATACTATCTGCACCCTCGAGACAACATTATGATGTTGTCGATAAAAACTAAACGTCACCAAGGGGTCATTAGAAAACATTTCAATTTAAAGTATTGTATTTGTTCTTTGTCTGAACTAAACATATTCTTTCTTATTTCCACTGATCGTACACCATGTTAGGAATTTGACATTATTTTAGTATTGTTGAGTAGACTTACGCAATGTTCTCTACCATTTGCGACTTCTCATTTGTAGCAGGAAACGCTTACCATATCGCGAGTACCTGGTTTCGCTTCTAGTTTTAATCGAAGTGCGTACATGGTGTTTCCATTTTTAGTTAATAAATGTATGTTAATTTTTCTGTGTGCGTCCGACGTTTTCCTTTTGTTTGCCAATGTCCATTGACTTAAGGCTTCAGAATATCGTCTTGGTTTTTCGAATTTACTACCGTCTCGGACTGTATTTGGTCACTTGTAAATTTATTCTGTTAATACAACTCTTATGCCCTGGGCTTGTTGGTGGCCCGACTTCGGAAATAGTCCTGAATTTCCTGTACTTGAAATGCATTCATTTTCATGCATATATTCTCATGCAAACAGAGGTGATATTGTACTTTACATGGTTTCGCATCACATTTCAATAAAATTTCGTTTTGCTTCCTTTTTTGTTAAAAAATCATAGTATTTTTTTCACCTTTTATTTGCTCGTGTCTGTTAATTTTGGTATTTTCGCGTTCATTATTTTTCTAACCGTTTAAACCTTACATTGCGGTATGACATTTATACATATATATATATTCACAGGTTATTCAACAATTCAAAACTGAAATATTGTCATACATGATTCTGTTTAACTACGATATTAACGTGGCTCCGTATCGTACGAGCATTACAAGATTAACAAGCATATCAAAGTATGATGACCTGTACAAATGAGGTCATACTGACGCAGGGATCACTTCAATTAGCTCTAATTTGAATTATCACCAACAAATTTTGACTCAAGACTTTTAAGCTGTCATTCGGAAATGCCATTATTTGTGTTGAACAAATGACTGGCTATATTAATCATAACTCTGATCATAATAACTGGCGCAGCACTGTAACTGGTGTATGTATACGTTGTCAAATCAGATTTCTTATATAGGTAAGCTGATATAATGGAATCATATGTCACCCGGCGAATGGTATGGGTATTAACAAGAAATATGCCTTACACATCAAAACATTTATTAATTTGTACAAGGCAGGTGTTAGGCAATGCATCCCCTTTGCAAATAGCACTAAACTGGGTTACTCTTATTTTGTTTTCTATTCTTCAATTGAGGCAGTTTGGAACTTAATATGAATCCACCACCCGTCTGCAAATTTGGATTCGGGCTGCTGATGTGAAACCAAAGAGCTACGCAAACTTCTGGATACAAGAAAGACGCGGATAATCTAAAACAGAAAAAAAAGAAACTTCTAATACCGTTATATTTTCAATTTTTGAATGCGATCTTTCTCATCAACTAAGCAATAATTGAAACCTTTACTACTAACCTGTACACATACATCCTACTGGAGAAGAGATTTTACAAATTGACAAGTATAACATCATTTGTCATAATCGACATATAAGTTAACGCACTCAGATTATCTTGCTGGCAAATTCTAAGTTTATTTCATGTGATATTATTGGGGCCCGTTTCAGTATGCAATTTTGTATTGTGAATATTACCATGTATTTTTGTTGTAATATTACCATGTATTTTTGTTGTAATATTACCATGTATTTTTGCTATTTGGTAACATTCACCACATTCTTACCATGTCACCTTTGTTAGTACCGTATTTCATTGTTCCGTTGATGTTGTGACGAGGTGAGTCTATTGTGATTTTCACAATTACGTTTGACTTCCACAACAGTCTGGGATATATACCCTGAAGTAAATGTAATACGGTGTACGAAATGCCCATTGACTGCACACCTTGCATTGTATATGAGGGTATGACAAGTGTTGATCGGCTCGTGTGTCCATCGTCTCTGTAGGTGTCCCCGCGCTGGCATGACAGGCCGTTAAACTAGCTGCTCTAAAATGTTTTCTGTATGTATAGTGTTACTTATACTCCATCTCAATACAATGTCTAGATTGTTGTAAATACCTGTTGACATGTTCCATTGTTAGTGTCATCCACAGTCAGTGATGTTTCCTCACACTGTTTTATAGAAGTCTTTATACTTGTAAACACGAGGACTATGTAGATTGCATCTTTTCTTTCACCTGTTTATAGCTATTTTCGTATGATTATGTAAAAATATATTAGCGTAGACAGACTTCTTTTAAAGTAACACAGTTTTTAAACAATGGAGTAGAGATTAAAAAGAATGTTTGCCATTTTAGGGTGAAAATAATATTCTGTCTACATCATTGTTTCCTTTTGAGTACCTGTGTGTTCAATGATCACATTTCTTTACTTTTTAAGGTATTATTCTAGGCTGTCTAAATTTTTTATTCTATATCTTCCTTTGATTTCATTAATTGAACAAGAATTTATTTATAATAAAACTGAATTGTTACAATAGTCTTACTGACGAGGATTCTGTAACTGTAATGCAGACAATAGTAACTAGTCACATTTAGACTTCAAATCTATTTATATTTATCAGGTCGATTATGTTTTATACTCCATGTTTTAACTTTCTCTTTTAAAACTCTGTCTTAAAGAGTTGTAAATATAAAGCCATGGATATCTAAGTGTTATAATCTCTAATTCAACGCTTCTAATAGCACTCCTTTAGAAAAGCATCTTGGTTTTTCATATTTTCTACTATCTAATAATCAATTGATATCGTTTGTCGACTGCAAAGACAGTCTCCTTCATACCTGATTTTCTCACACTTTACCTTCTTTCTATTTTAGATACTTTATCGGTTTTAATTGTTGTACTTTCTATTTTGTATGTGTAATGTGCTGCTACTTGATCGGTATTTTACCTATGATTAACACACGTCAATGTATTGGAATTGAAGTTTATCTTCTGTCGTTGTGGGGGTTCCTTGCTTTATATGTCTTGCCCTTTGAATTAAACCACTAGTCATACCAGTGTCGTATTTATAGTTTTGCACATTCATCTACATCGACTATCACCATTAAAGATGCTTATTTTTATTTCCTATTTATTATCTAAACTAGGACGTACAACCTTCAGTATTGAGTCACCTGGCCAAATTTTATTTCATTATGAGTTGTCCCTGGCTCTTCATCAATTAATTTTGACACTGACAATAAAATATTGTCTAGATTTTTTTCATTTTAATTTTACAACTTGGCATGTAAAGAAGACATAGTTGTTCACACGATAAATGGTTATGTAATATAACCCATGCGTCCCGTACAATGCTAAATGTGTATATGATACGCTGACAAGCAATGATAGCATCTACTATTTTGTCATAAAAGAACCTTCTTACCTTCATAATTTACATAGCGATGCATGCGTTTGTGTGAAGCATGTATAACAATCACATTCTCGATGCCTACCCTATCATCTTCCTTGTTATTTGTTCGCCAAATTAAATATGCTATCTTTGTTCAGGTTCAGTCTTCATGGACAATTCAATGTTATATTTTTTTCTAAAAAAATACATCCATGGATACAGACGACATACAATGTAGAATTTTCTGCAAAGTAAAATTTAAAAAAAATTAACAATGATAGATACATGTTTACTGAAGACCTAATATATTTTATCTATCAAATTAAATGTGTCTTAGAGAAATTTTAATGATAAAATAGTTTGATGGATGGCACTGGCAATACTGAAGGAAAAACAAAAGTATACTTGTTAACCCCGATTACAGAAGATATGTCTCAATATATCAAAGTTGTTGGTCCGTTTATGAATGTACAATAAGACAATATAAGCGTGAATAGACTGGCATGCTATAGAAACCTTAATACATTATAGCATGTGATGTGTCTATCGTTAAACAACAACCAACGTTGTGACATGGGTGACATATACCTTTGCTTACTTGTCAAAGATAAATATGATTTTTCTCGTCTGGTGTCTATTTGGTTCAGCTCTTTGTCTATTCTATTAGAAATATGCCGTTCTTGCAGAAGTTTTAGAACTAACAATTACTACAACATTGAAATATAAACATGATTTATGCGACGACATGACAGTGCTAACAATATATAGTATGCACTGTCGTAATACCTTTTAACAGATGAACGTATTGGTTTCATACCATATAACTGGTCTTCGTTCATTTTCTTCTTTAATGAACTTATGTCTATTTATAAGCGCAATATGATACCCGACCAGAAACAGAAATGCCATTAGACACACGCAGTGGTGCATCTTCATTCCATAGTTCATTGTGTGCTGCAAATAAATTATTTGTTTTTGAATTTTGAATGAAAGATATAAATGTGACTAGGTGTGCTCAGCACTGATCAATGAAAGCAGATAAGATCAGCGTACTTAGAGCTGATTAATATCTTATTTACAAGATGAATGGGAAATAAACGTTGTCTGTGTTTTGAGTATAGAAAAAATACACAATACATCAAATTCATTATGGCTATCATTGCACTCGAACTGAAATGGGAATGAAACTCGACATAAGCGCCAACAAATCATTAGGTTTATCTGTAGAAATGTCAAATCAACGGTAAAACAATGCATCCTTGTCTTAAAGGAGCTCGGACGACTTTCTCGTGCACAGATGTTCGTCTGCCCTTTAAGAACGTATTTATTGACAATGCGTCTCAGTTTACAAGTTGTATTTTTAGCATTCATTCATTCATAAAGACAATTTTAGAATACTAGTCTACATGGTACAATCTATATAAAGGCTTTTATTCCCTAAACGTTCAAGAATTGCCAATCCTTGTGACTATAAATGAGAAATCAAGCATATTCTGAATTTTACTAAACCTCTCTCTCTCTCTCTCTCGCTTGTTAAAGAAGATATATTTTATCTGTATCATCTGCTAATTATTCTAAAAATCTATGATAACAACCTAGGCAGTCAACTATCATACATGCAAGATGAAAAAGATCATACATCGAGGTCGAGATCACCGATATTGCAAACACACACAGACGGACAAAAATGGCCACCGTGTTTATCTTGTACACTTCATCAACCCCTTTGGTCTTTTCAAAATTTCTGAAAATAATATGACATTTATTTCTAATTTACGACACGGTAGTAAACTGATAAGGAATATGAAGCTTTGTAGAGAGGGTGATATATGGTGGTATCAGTATAGAAGTCAGTACACGAGAACCTTTGAGTTTGTTTAAACATGTTCCATATATAACAGTTTTTACAGTTATTGCAACTACATAAAACAAAATATGATCGATAATTTTCGAAAGCTGTACACAAACTTGTAATCAAAATGTAATAAGTCAATCTTATTTTTCCATATCTCGAAGGCGAAATTGTTCTATATTTCTCTGGAACTCGTGCCATCTAGTTAGCTAAATGTGAGACGTAACCGACTTCCTTCTTACTGAGTCATTCCTTGCCCTTTTATTATAAATTATATCATATGAAGAGATTATGATAAATGCATTCCCTGGGAATAAAATTGAACATTTTTCAATATTATCATCAGTAAAATGCTCCAAGAAACGATGCTTGTCAGTATCAGGCGCCACATAATGTTCAGTGTCGCTCGTGCTTCTATTACGTTTGAACTGATAACAGAGAGTGAAACAGAACAAGGGTACCTCTTCTCACAGACACTGTAAAATTGGATGCTATATTTCGAATATAATTTTATTGTGGCACATACGCTTTTTGACTATTGATATATTGTCATCCGTTATAATTTGCCATTGTTCCCAAAGTCTGAATTTCTCTAATCTAATATCCTGGGAGTTTAATAGTAATTCTCTTGTCCAATCTGGTGTCATTCCTGGACACTTCGTTTGTCTTTTATTTTATTTGTAATGTTTTATGTATCAAAACGTCTGAATATAACGTTTATTGTTATTTAATGTATTCGTTTTAAGGCATCGACCTGTCTATTTTCCCAAGTATTTGATTCATAAACAGAATATAAACATTAATCAATAAGAAATTCATATGTTAGTCAACTAAGTGTACTGTAGATGTGAAAAGCACAACAATTTCTATGATATAAAGAGCTGATATTATTTCATTATTAATTTTTAACTCCGTTCATGTAAATAATTGGCTATAATATTTATTTTTTGTTTTTGTTTTGTAGGCAGTCAAGGAACATATGAGGAGAGATTGTAAGTGCCACGGTGTGTCATCTTCATGTTCTTTGAAAACATGTTGGACTACATTGCCACCATTTCGGAAAATAGGGGATCATTTAACTAAAAAGTTCAAAAAGTCTAAAACTGCGGTTCCATTTCACGCCGACAGAAATAGAAGACCAGTTTTTCTGACATTAAAAAGGTCAAAGCGCAAACATGCGAAACCAAGGAGGTCTGACCTAGTGCATTTAGAGAAATCCCCAAACTATTGTGATTTTAATATGAATACCGGTTCTCTCGGGACGGTAGGGAGAAAATGTAATCGTACGTCAACTGACTTCGATGGCTGTGATCTGATGTGCTGTGGGCGTGGTTATAACACCCATCAATACACTAAGACAGAACCTTGCAATTGTAAATTTCATTGGTGTTGCTACGTACACTGTAACAAATGCAGCGAGAGAACAGAAGAGTATGCATGCAAATGAACATTTTGTGTAGTTCAGTGTCTGAATAAAAGCTTGCAGGTGACTCGGTTTCTCTATAAACTTGTTCCTGCCAACAAAAAGTTACATACCACCGGAATTGGCTTGCATCCACTTGTAATGTAAAACTGATCGAGGGCAAGGAATGAAAAAAACGGAAATGGAAGTTAAATGAAGGTCGAACTTAGGGTCTGTATCAGTGGAACCCTAACATATTCAATAGTGATTATCGTTCTAGAAAATATGGCATTGCCCTTCATATACCTTGAGTGTGGATACAACTATGGTATTTCGATGCTATATGCCGCTGATTTAGTGCTTTCATTTATACTAGATGTGTAACGTTATACTCAAATCACTACTTAAATGTAGGAGGGTGGATAATATGGCACAAAACATTGTAGAACAATATCTGAAAGGACCCTAGTCTTATATTCTGTTCTATATCACATATTACACCAACCGCCTCTATTGTTTGTCGTTTATAGAGGTTGATCTACTTGGTAGGGATTGGGCTGTACATTTTAACGTTAGGAATATTAACTTGTTGTTTACTGAACACGTTGAAGCAATAACTGTTACTTACTTATCATGTATTTTGTATTATCTTGTAAACAATCTTAAATTCGTAGATATTAGACTACGCTACATTAATGTGGCAGATAATTTAATTTAAAGTTGTTATTAAATATTAATAATTATTTAAATGTTGTTAATTTTATACGTTAAATGTCTGTTTCTTGATTTCATCAAATTGATAATTCATTGTTGCATTCATGTAAAATGTCAATCGTTAAAACAAGACGAGTACGGTCTACACCCTTCTCCATCCACGAATAACCCATCCTGTCAATGAAATATAAACAAAAATACATTTCACTTTAACATTCATATTGCGTATTAAAACTCCATTTCCCGAATAATATTTATTTATTTACGTAATAGTTTATCATTCTTATTTTTTATTCATACTGTTATTGTCCTATTATTGTTCATGTTTGTATGTTTTCGTCGATCTGCTGATGTCAGTTTAGAGACTAAGATAACATTTCCAGATCAATATCATCAACGTTCAGATTTATTGCTAAGAAGAACATGAATTAAATTACAATCTTTTCATAACTGAACATCCGTACATAATTTTACTAATAATTTTTTAAAAGTAAAGTAAAATAAAAACTACATCTCTTGGTGAACATATGACAGTTGAAGTAAAATATTTCTTAAGTTTTAGCATCACACTTTGAACTTTCATTATCATAAAATGGTAATCATTACACCTTATACTTCTTTTTTTCCGTTTACTGACATATATATATTGTAAGAGCAATCTACTCTTCAACAAACATACGAATTGTTTGTGGCAGACAAATAAACCTGATGAGTGATGTTATCTTTTGTTTTACTTAAACAACTTTTCAATGTTCAGAGAGAGAGAGAGAGAGAGAGAGAGAGAGAGAGAGAGAGAGAGAGAGAGAGAGAGTTATTCAACATTATTTTGTAATGATCCTTTACTAGATGTACATGTATTGTTATACTCTTTTAAGTCTTTAAATTGTTAAAATATTCCAGACCGACGTTATCTCTAAACCCGTTTTTCTCACTTCTATATAAATATTATATTTATTGGTGACCTGTTTTAATACGCAAGTTTATATAAACATTACTTGGTATTTTCTATTATTTCTCAACATTCCGGTTTTTCCTATTTTACTTTCGTTATAATTGAATGAATATTTCGAATGTTTTAAAGTCATCATACACCATAGTATAACATACCCTTGGCGTCCTAGCTTTGATTTGTCTAGATCTTGTCTATTCTGCATTCATTTTCTCTTAGAAGTCGGTTGAGGACGGTTGATTCGTAGTTAGGCCTATGATCTTGACATATATTCTCCCACACAGACGACCTTGACATATGTACTCCCACACAGACGACCCTGACATATGTACTCCCAAACAGACGACCTTGACATATATTCTCCCACAAAGACGACCTTGACATATGTACTCCCAAACAGACGACCTTGACATATATTCTCCCACACAGACGACCTTGACACATGTTCTCCAACAAAGACATTATTGACATATGTTCTCCCACACAGACGACCTTGACATATGTACTCCCACACAGACGAGCTTGGCATATATTCTCCCACACAGACGACCTTGACACATGTTCTCCAACAAAGACATTATTGACATATGTTCTCCCACACAG
>JAUMGZ010219318.1:0-11557 GCA_032359645.1 Pododesmus macrochisma
ATGATTAACTCCCCTTTGTTAAGGAGAACGTTTTTTAAAAACATTTAAAATAATTACTACTTCCCTTTGTGAAATGGAATGCTAAAAACACAATTACTATCCTTCAGTTTGTATTCTGAGAAGTTGACAATGAACAAGTATAAACATGATTTGAAGATTGTAATGCCGCAAATATCTGAATAACAAACTAATATTAAGTGGCATGAAATTTAAATAATGACAATTACATACATAATAGAATATGGGAAGGGACAGCTATAATCACCATGGATACAGGAGGATACATGTACAAGATGCATGTGTTAGCAGTACACAGCAAAACATCCCTTAAGCTTATTAACAGCAATTAATACTTGGGCAATGGTTTATTGTATTTGCTCAAAATGCCTTCTTATCATTTCTGCATCATATGGTATAACTGTAAAGGATAAAATCAGAATTTTTTTTTTTTTTTAGAAAAGGAAACTTATTACCGTAATGTGCTTTAGTTCACCATCTACAAATAAATACCAGAAATGATAAAACCCATATAAAATGGTGCCATAACAAATTAATTATTTTCTTCTCAGGCTACTTTTTGGAAATGTAAATAAGAGGGGGCATTTTTGCAATTCAATATAAATCGTCAAAATGAATACCATATTAAGATATCTATGCATCAATATGTATATATCTAATCTGATTAGGAACAAGAAAGAAATGTGTCATTAAGGTATGAGTATAAAGGGTCTTTATAGTAGATGAAGGGGGTCTTAGAAACAATTATTTAATCAATTTGTTTGACATAAACAAGAGACAACCTGTGAGACGTATAATGCACACCCTCTAGATTTGTTACATATCCTTAAAGCTCGATGCCAACTACAACTACAAAATCTGTCATTACATTTTGCACATAAATATACTATAAACCTGGTAACAGAAAAAATATTAGCTCTGTCTTAAATTTGCACTAAATTTATTTGTGAATTAAAGACAATGTAGCTGGAAATTTTCTTTTTATTTTAAATTTGCACTCTCATGTTAGGGTGAAAATGACAAAAATTTAATGGGGGCGAAAAATTCCAGGAATACAGTATATCTCTACCCTCTAAAAAACATTCACCTAACTTCCTGAGTGAAAATAAGTTTGATTGTGAATGAATCAAACATACCAAGGTTCATAGGTAGATATTACTGGGGTATTAACCAAGTCAAAATTTATAAGAAATTTTCAAAAATGACAAATAATTTTGTTTTAAATGAGTCATGAATAAAACAACACAGGACACTTTTTCTTTAAATAAAAACGGGTTACAAGTGATATTTTTTCATTATTCAAATGCTATATATTGAATTATATTCATAAGTTTTAAATAGATTACCATTTACCAACACTCATTCATTATAAATGGTTTAAAGTTAGTTAATATTTTTCTATTCACCATGGTTATTATTAATTAATAAACATTAATTTCAATGATTTGCAGTTATTAAATATTCATCAGTTAAAATAGTTCATTCAACTTTAAAAATGGTTTACAATTAATTCATGTATTCATCAATTTGAACATTTCAAATTTAATAAGTATTTATTAATTCTAGTGGTTAAATTACATGTAATACATATTCATAAAATCTATTGGTATACAGTTAACTAAAATTTATTAACTTTCAAGATTTACAATTAGTTCTTAATGATATAAAGAATTCATGAATTATAAGCAGTTTACAATAATAGTCATCATTGAAAAGTAAAATTAAAAGTAATTTCTCTGCCCCTAGGCCTACCGTGCACTGGTTAAATAATCTTTTTTTGTTTTGACCACATGTTCAAAAAGAGTTACCCAGTTATTAATTAACATTAGTGACAAAAATGTTGAATACATTTTGTATTGTGTTACTTGTACAAACACATAGTAGAGCAAATAAATCTTCAGTTTTATCTTTTTAAGTACATGTATATGTCAAAACGTTTTCGCATTTTGCTGACGAAATTTAGACTATCTTCACATAATCTGGCTATTGAGACAGGAAGATATTTACATATCGATAGACAGCAACGTACATGCTCTAGGTGTAATATGCTTGAAATTGAAGATGAATACTATTTTCTTTTAGTTTGTACCTATTATGCTAATTTGAGAAAAATCTATATCCAGAAATATTATTGGCATGGACCATCAGTATATAAAGCTATCTTATTGTTAAGGGGGGAAAAAGACTCAGAGTTAACTAAACTTGAAAAATATCTGTATGAAAGTAACAAGTTGTGAAATACTGTGCAAACAATTAACTGAATTGTAATATCTAAACTCAGTCTGGTAATTTAACATTTTGTAATTAAACCGTATATTGTTTTAGTAATTAAGATTGTTTCCTGGCACTGCTTAAGCAGTCATTTATCATATCTTATGTTTTGTGTTTGATAAACACTGATGAGTTGAAAAAATCAAAGTTAACAAAGAAATTGAAATTGAAGTGCTTTAAGCAAAACTGCAAACATCATTTAAAATTATTATCTGTTTAATGAATTGCATACAACTCATTTATTCTTTTAAAATAAATGTCTGTTAAATTAACTGCATAAAAACATTCATTCATTTAAAATTTACACTTGTTAAATAAACTGCATAAACATCATTTTTTTTATTTAGAATTAATATATGATTAAACTGACAATGTTTTCAGTTCATATGTACACGTTCGATTTATGTCTAATGATTGTTAATAAACTTTAAGATTTTGTTTCAATTTTTCAAATTTAAGTGATTTAAACTAGAATGTTAGCAAAATGTTGATAAAAATCTCACTAATTGGCATGCAAGTTAACGTTGTCATGCCAACATTATCACATGAATAACACATCCACTCGCCAAAATTAAACAAGATCAATAAATTCTCCTGAACTTTCGATTGCTATTATTGATACAACGATCAACTTTCAGTGTTCAAAAGTGTCATATATAACATTACATACAGCATTTAAATATACATGAACATACTTATTTAGGTTATTGCAGGGTCATCAAATTAAACAAATATATCTACTCAAAAACATAATACTTAACATTGAAATTTACAATAAGCATATCACAAACATACCGGTAATTCTTAACAATGAAACATATACAATAACCATATCACATTGACATTAATGTTAATCAAAATAAAAATATCTTGCAAAGTTACAAAAAACTTATTTGTTTATTAATCTCACAACAGGACATGCTAAATTAAAAATAAAATGCATTATAAAATAAAAAATTAAATTGATATTGACACTTTCTCTGCTTAAATATTATAGATTTGTCACAATATATTATATCATACCTTACAAAACCTTTAATCTCTCTGGACAATGAAACAGCTAATAACTGTACTATCAATCAATGAAACAGTTGATAATTTTACAATGAAGTCAATGAAATTATTGATAATTTTACTATTGGTCAAAGAAACAGTGGATAACTTTACTATTGGTCAGTTGAACTGCTCAAGAATAAAATACGTATTGCATTATACCACTTGTCATATATTGATACTATTTTGACCTGAAACCACTGGTTGATTGTAAAAACATCAGATGTTTAACTGTTTAATAAGATTACAGGATTATTTATAATACAGTATAAAAATAATAAGAAATTCAAACCTCTCAGGAATGTCAGATGTATATGTTTTTCAAAAATCAGTCTTGGTTTTCTGGACAAATCTATTCTATATACCAGTTTGATATGTATGGGTCTGTATATTCTGGACAAGTCCATTCTATGTACAAAGTATGATTCATGTATGTGTCTGTTGTTTCTGGACAATTTTGAAAAATCTTTCCCATTTTTGGCCATAAAGTGGCGCCCCCTGGACACTGAGCCCGATCTTTTTTATAAATCTGAATCAGCTTAACATAGGGATTCTTTCGACTATGTTAAGATGAAATTGGTCTAATGGTTTTCGAAAAGAAGTTGAAAATGTGAAAAAAGTCAACATATTTGCTAGCGTTGACCTTTGACTCCAAAACACCTGATCTATTTTGGACTCTAAGGTTACAACTTGCACAAACTGTGCCAAACGTTTACTTTATATGCAAGTGTTAACGTTAAGGTCTTCTTCAGTTTAGTAATATATTTTTTGAAATTTTGTGAACCCCTTAATTTTGCCCTCTAGTGATGCCCTCTTGAGACTGAGCCCCATCATTTGAACAAATATGAGTCCCCTACCCTACCAAGGTTTGATGTTAATTGGTTGAATGGTTTTAGAAAAGAAGCAAAAAATGTGAAGTTACCATATCTGATATAGTGTTAAGTTTTGACCCCAAAACACATACTCTATTTTTGACCCAAGGGCCATGCCTTGCGCAACCATGCTCCAAACTTCCTACTTTTGCAAATTTTTGAATAGTTCTGAATTGTATCAATTTTGTTTGCCATATTTTTGACACATCAAAATAGATTTGTAACAAAACATCATTAAATGAAATGACTTTTTTTAGAAAGACAATATGGTATTACAGTTAATGTTATAGTCAATGGCCTTGCCAAGTGATTTATTGCAGATTAACAAAACAAATATAATTTAATATAACATTAATATATTTGACTGCACCTAGAAAAGTAGGGACAGAGAAGAAAAAATTGTAAATTTCTCTTTTTGCATTTTTCAGTTTAAATAGCAAATTGCAATTCCCTTTAGTTTATTGTGAAATTGACTGATCAATGCAAAGTGTAAACACCAATCATCACCTGTATACAATACCGAATCATATTAGTCTGAAATTACCAGTAATTAATATAATAATTAGTTTCAAAGCTTTGATTAATGTTTTTTGTGTTTATGTTTTATTTTATAAGCTACTCAAGAAAAGTTTAAACTTGAATGTGGATAATATGCTTAGGGTTGTGGCAGAATTAACCATGTGGGAGGCACCTGAATTAATATATCATGAGTGATGTGGTTCAATTTAGACCTGCCTACCATTTCTTATACCGGTAGTAATTCTGTTTTAATATTTTACGGGTGGTGGGGCCTCTGAAAAAGTGTGTCCCACCCCTCCCATTCAGTTAGTTCTGGAACAGCCCTGTGGCTGTCAGTATGAGATAAATACATCACGAGCAAAGAATAGCTTTTTTCATCACTTTACAAAATATTACATATAAAAAGTATAATTATTTTGAAAAAGAGGAAATACATTGTACATGTATATGCGTTCACAATTTTAAACTTCTTTTGGTTGTAGTATTAGGATATCTTCTGAATACTCGGTCAAAAGAAGCAGTGTCTTGTGTAAACGTACAGTTATATCCAACCACTGACAAATGATGAAAAATATAGAAGAACATGTGATGCATGACGACGAGAATATATGTATTAATCACCTGTATAATCGCAATAATAATACATTCTGGAAGATTGCCAAGTTGTAAACCACTCAACACCGGACATTTTAATACATCTGTTACATTTGTAATGTACAGGATTTTTAAATTATCATATAACCATTTGAAGACTGTTAAACATGATAGTTTAAATGCTTTTTCATTATGTTGCATGCGTCAAATGTTATCCTCGTGGTCATCAGTAAAATGTCTTACTGAGTCATAATACATATCAAGGTTCATTAAGAATATATGTTTACAATATTCAAAGATGGTTACCTAAAATCTTCTCATTTCTATATCTGATGGAATAATAGGAATTAGATCTTACTCTTTGTCGGATATTGAATATATACATTGCTATTGTAGCCATTCATAGCTGTAACTTTCTGCTCATTTAAATAAATTTCAACATCTAAACCATGTTCATTTAGGGCTGCTCCAGAATTTAACATTATGGGAGGGCTGGGAGGCACCAGAATTAATACACTAGGGGTGGATGGGTGGGTTCAATCCAGATCTGTCTACCATTCCTGATATCAAATGAGTTTTAATATTTGATGGGTGGTGGGGCCTGTAAATAAGTGCCTCCCAACCCTCTCATGCGATTAATTCTGGAACAGCTCTTGCTAAATTATTTACTTAATTATGCGGCTATGAACATCAATTTTTCCTTAAGTTTTGACGTCACTTAATACTTTTCGCCTAATGATATTCTCCTCCTCTGTCCCTGTTTTTACAGATGCAGTCACACATTTAAAGAATATTCTATTCTTCACAAACAGACAATGACAGACTGCAAGTCAACTTTATATTTATAACAAATCACTAGATATGAAATCAGTTCACTAGAATTAAGTTTTATTTTAGGGAATAATGCCAAGAGATGTGTAATATGCTGTCACCATTTATGACGTTTTTGTTGTATGTGAATGTATAGTCAGATTACAACTGTGAACAAGCAAGACATTTCCCATTTACAATACAACGTGATACATTATTTTTCAGTTTTCTAACATAAAGACAAAGATCTGAGTTCAAAAATGAACGAAAGGCATACTGTACTTTTCATTATTTTTGTGTGATAATAATTTTGTGCTATTTTCAAAGTCAGACAAATTTGTGAATAAAAATAACAGTAAAAATATGTTTTAATATGATATAAATGTGGATTAATTCTAAAATTTTCTAAGAATTAAGACTGCAAATTAAGTTTAGTCTCAAAAATAGTGAACTAGGGTTCTTTAAACCGGCAAAATAAATGAACTTAACAGTTTGTTAGTGTACGATTTCATATCTCTGTTTAAACTTGAAAATAGTGAACTATAGTTCTATAAACCGGCAAAATAAATGTCTTTCTGTTTATTGAAGTGTACAGTGATTTCATATCTGTGACCTATAAAGTTGACTTACATTTCTGTCATTGCTATAGCTTCGTATCCATTACAGATCTAGGTCTCTCTATCACAATGTTGTCTTTGGTGTTGACCGCTGTAGCTTGGTCAGTAGGAACGTAAGGGTTCGTACTAACTATGTCTATTTGACTCTGTATAAGTTTAGGGTCAGTTAAGTCTGTTTCTGTGTGGGCTCGGGCCACAGCGATGTTAAGACATTGCACCCACTGTTCAATGTTTTGCTGGCCCTTAGCTTTAAACGTGTATTTTTGATCTCCTGTGAAGATTTCAAAAGCTTTAGGTATATCTCTGACACCCTTCCTAAGTGCCTTCACACTCTGTATCTTGCTAACAGGTAGTGTCTCCTTCCTCTGAAGTAGAAGAAATAAATCATTTGTGTTACTGTAAGCCAACTTTAATTGTCACAGTGTATAAAGTAGCTTAAATCAATCCGACTAGCTTGCGCTAACAGAGATCTCCTTTAGTTCAATTGGAAGAGCGTTGGACTGTGGAGTCAAAGGTAGAGTGTCCTTCCTTCGACTTAGAAGATATATTTCATTTGTGTTACTGCAAACCAACATATTCACTTGTGATTTGTTTTTACATTGTTCACAGCAGTGATATTTTATTTGCTAATGATATATTTTTGAGAAGTTATATTCTTTTCACATGTGAAATGTTTATTCAGAGTTTGCTATTGTGATATCTTATGCACCAAGTCTTGTGATTTAATCTTTAAATGTGACAGCTTGAAAGTGCATAGCGAGGAAGATTTATTTCATATGATAATACCTAAAAGATTAAAGAATTATTGCATTATTTTAAAAAGAATTATGTGGCTGATTATTAATTTGAACAGATAAAGGGCAATAACTCTTTACTCAGCCAGCATTTCTATCCTATATATAGTGTTTAGATAAAGGGCCATAATTCTTTTTTTACCAGCTTAACAGTATATGAAAAATATAAGATATTTATATTTACTGAAAACAGTACAGTGACTGATATCGTCCTTCTGTTGATATTTTTTAGATAAAGGGCATTTACTCTTTACACAGCCAATGTTTCAATCATACAGTTGATATTTCTTTAGATAAATGGCCAAAACCTTTTACACAGTCAGCTTTACCGTCCTGATGTTTATATTCTTTCAATTAAGTCATACAAAAAAGAAAAGAGCAAAAAAAAATCTATACATAAAGAATGATATTTCAGTTGACGTATACAGACCCTTGGCAGTAAACATGTACTTACTGAGTCACTTTTGCTGTATGTTATGTTTGATCCCGACAATGTGAAATATCTAGTTTTCCATCGTTTCAGAAATTTCCACCTTCCTTTTTTCTCTTTCAGCTGCCCCTGAATAATAAAATACATATATAAAATGTCAAAATAATTATCAAGATTTAGGTTGGATACACACCTCACTGGTAATGCATCTTATTAACCTACATGTATATTTTCTTTCATCCACCAATTTAGACTTAATATACTTTATACTTGGAAATTTTATTCACCCGTTTAATTTCCACCATTTTCATCCTTAAATGAAAGGGCAAATTTAAAATGAAAACAACAATTTCCAGCTACATTGTCTTTAAAACCAGATGATCTGAAAGGCGAATTTAACACTGAGCAATATGTTTTCTGTTGCAAGAAGTCAAAAGTAACCAGGCAGAAAAATGTCCAGCTGTACAGTATTTTTTTACCTCAGAAGTGGTCCCATGATTAACGCTAGGTGTAGGATTAAGCACAAAAGTAGGAAGAAGAAAGTTATCTAGCTATGTTAAATGGGATGTACCACTGCTAACAATTTAGAATGTTACATTTACTTAAGGAGAGCTTTGAATATATATTCGTATATCAGCTGATGTTGAGCTACTAACTGCATGTGGCTCCTTCAATGACAAAAGGGATGAAGAAATACAATTCAAAAGAAGCTTATACTAATTAAAAGGCTATGTGTGAATTACCATTGCTCTAATGAGCATTAACTAAGTACTTGTGAGTTAGAATTGCTTAAGCATAGTATATTCAAATGCAGTACAACATGGTCAGTAATACTGAAAAAACTTTAAACAATGTATTTTTGAAATTGCTTTGATTGCACACATTGTGTTAATTGTTCCATTATTTTCTCTACCGGTAATTATTATTAGTCTTTTTTATTTACACTTTAAATAATGCAAAACGTCCCTTCAGCTCAGGTATAGATCATATCTAGATAGTGTCTGCTTGTAACAGTGTACACTTATGGCGACTTTATATTGCTGTCTCCCTGAAATATCACGCTGCAGACACATTGTCATGATACTTCAACCTATCAAATTATCCTGACACCTAGCCAACCAGTCCTTCTCCTATCCAAAAATGCTAAGAATTAGTAGGAAGCAATAAAAATTGTCTAATTTAAATGCCGTTTTGATGCAGCCAGGATTTGAACCCCTGCCTACCAGCACAAAGTGAATGCTCTACCTCTGAGCCACCGCATTAGTAAAATGATGATAAAGAAGAAATATAATTACGAGTGGGATACTTACTGCTATCACAGGACTGCCGTTCTTCATCAGATCTAGCATCTTTTCTGGATGGTTACACACAAAACATGCCCAGGAGTTCTTGGCTGCATTGAATTCAAAGACGTCAAAGAATCTGGAACTCTGTAGCTCTTGTAATAAGGCATCCTGATCCTGTAAAATCAAAAGTTTTATTCAAGTACTTTTCAATTCTATCGCATTCTCTACTTTTGTTGAGGAGAAAACCTGTTGAGGAGAATACCTGTTGAGTTATGGATCTTTGTTTAAAGGGGTTGTTAGGGCCACTTACTTTGTTAGAGGAAATATTGGGGTCACATATACAATTGTTGAGGGGAATGTTGGAGTAACTAACTTTCGTTAAGGAGAATGTTAGCATCACATATACCTTTGTTATGGGGAATGCACTTCTAAATGATTACCTAACTTTGTTTAGGAGAATGTTGGGAGTTACTTAACTTTGTTTAGGAGAATGTTGTGAGTTTTCATAACTTTGTTAAGGAGAATAATGAGAGTTACCTAACTTTGTTTAGGAGAATGTTGGGAGTTACCTTACTTTGTTTAGGAGAATACTTGTGGAAAGGGACATTGTAATGACTTTCCTTCAAAACCAGGACAAAAATTGAGTTACGTACATTTATTTATGGATATGCAAGGCAAACTATTGTCCAGAGGAATGTTTAAGTCACCCAGTCTTAATCCTCAAGGAAATTGCATGTTACCTCCCTTTGATGAGAGGAATGTTGGTAGTTACCTACCGGTACCTTTGTCTAGGGGACCGTTGGGAGTAACCTACCTATGATGAGGAGATTGTTGGAGCTACTTATTTTTGATTAAGGGAATGTTGGGAGTTATCTACCTTTGATGAGGGTAATGTTGGAGTTTCTTACCTTTGAAGAGGGGAATGTTGAAGTTACAAGTGTAAGGAAGCTACTAGTGAACTTTTCGCCCACAATGCTGTCCCAGCAGACTTTGAGGGAATGTATACTGGAATCATACTGACTCAAAGCAGAGGTAGATTGTGCCTAAATAAAAGAAAGTCTGTCCGGTTTACAAAACTATATACAGAAAATTACATGACCATACCTAATATCTATTTATTATATTTTGTAAAAATTCTTTGAGATGACCACTAGATTTTTATTCTAAATTCCTTTTGTTCCAGTCCAAGTAATTAAAATTCATTCTGGCTTGAAACCACTATAAAAGGCCATTAATGGCACATATTTTTTCTTAAGGTTTTACTATTGCAATCTTTCTGCAAAAATTTATTTTTCCAGCTATTTTCAGGAAGAACTCTAAGATAAATCAGAATTTCTGTCAAATGTTTTTCCAAAATTTGAACCTGAATTGCAACTTGCATTCTTGATAACATACATACCTGAACAGCCAGGAACATGACATGTATCCAGGTCTTTGGAACTTTGGTATTCAGTTGAAAATAATGGTTGCCATAGAGACATTGGTCACTACTACCATCGCACAGGAAGTTTAAACGGATGTACCTTTTGTGTCTGCCATCTGCAAAGAACATTTGGTTTGAAGTCAATATTTATGTTTTGATCTTTTAATACAAATAGTATTTGTTGAACTTAAGAATGTACAAATACTCACACCAAAGGTACTTTTTCCTTAAGTGAAAAGAGCACTTGACGAAATTCATGTGAACTTAATTGAAATTTCGAAACTAGGAAATATCTAAAATACCTACTTTTATACATGTATTATCAATTATAATCCATTCTCCTTTTAATTAAATGTTAGTTTTCAAGAATTACACACTCACTAAGGCCTGTGTGTTATCCTCGATAATAAAGTTACTTGAATGAAATATGATTGATAATACAACATCATTTGTTTAGAGATTAAGCTTTTGGTAGAAAACTACACACCATCTGCTAAAAACTAGGCCAATTCTCATACAGATTTATATACATGTAAATGCTTATTTTAGTGGGTTTCCATTGTTCTATCGTGGTGGTACAAGACTAGGGATTATATGTTAAAACCATATTGACCTCCCACCTGCACATTACATTTTGGTGGCAGATGTATCGGACAGAGACAGAGATAACGAAACTAGAACACTGCATGTCAAACAGGGCCCCGCCTAGATGGCCAAGAGTAAGGATGGCATACTAAATTTAATCAAAAGTTTGAAATTTTTTGTTGAAAATAATCTTTAGACATTTAAAAGGCACATCTACATACCTTAAAGAATGTTTGGCTACAATTCAGAGTAAATATGACCATTGATTAGAAAGAAATGCTGATT
>JAUMGZ010219329.1:0-12500 GCA_032359645.1 Pododesmus macrochisma
CTCCGATAAATGTGATATTTATAAGAGGAAGGAACCAAATCTCTGTGTGAATTACCCCGTCGCGAACCCCAGATCTTACTCGAAGCTGCTGTCATTATTGGACGCAAGAGCAGAATTAATTTTCATATTTCATTTCAACAAAAACAAAAACGTGCGATATCGATGTTCTTCTACTTAGGGGCATTATTTGTGTTGAATTCTGAATATTACATACACAGAACTGTTTTCAAAGATCTTGTCCTTGTCTTGACGGGAGGAAATTTGTTTTGATTTTGCTATTTACTTTTTGAAATTATAACTACAAATGCACTTACTAATGTAGTTTCTCTCTGGGGTAAATGTTTATCAAAATAATAATACATAATAACAAACACCATACTATGGAATTCAATAATCGACAGCGTACTGTCTCCTGTCTACTGCTTACTGATTATACTTTTTCACTACTTACTGTATTTTCATTATCTACTGCTCATTGCCTACTGCTTCCTGCGTACTATATTTTTACTGCCTACTGTTAACAGCTCACTGTCTACTGCTTGTTATCCACCGCTTACTGTTTACTACCTGCTGTCTACTGCTCTGCCCACGTCAATTTTTTTTTACAATTATGATTTATTTCATGTTTTTTTCGAGGTTAAATTAAACGCAAAACCAAAGTATACACTGCAAACACACAGTCCAAGTAAATAACCCCGTAAAACCTCTTGCTTGGTCAGAGTAGAAGCAGCAAACAGAAGCAGTAAAAGTAAGCAGTAGGCAGTAGGCAGTAAGCTGTAAACTGTAGGCAGTAAAAATATAATAAGCAGGAATCAGTTCTTAGGCAGTAAATAGTAAACAGTAGACAATGCAAATATAGTAAGCATGATTCAGAAAGTAGTAAAAATTTAGTAAGCAGTAGTAGTACGCTGTCGCTTATTGAATTCCATAACATTTGAATAATTTTGTGACGTTATGCATCCTACAAAACTTCGCTCGAGGGGTTAAATACCTTAAGTAATGCGCTTCAAAAAAACTCATGGTAACACACTAGAACACAAAACTAACACATACTTTTTTTTTTAAAATGTTTGTAATATTTAGTATTTAAGTTTCACGATCAACTGCAAAGTACCGACACATTATAACTAACAATAAAATACTTGCCAAAATATAAGTATTCTAAATGCAATTTAAATTTTGAAATTTAGACAGTCTACGGAAAACAATAATATTAGCATACACATACATGTACCATGGAAATTAACTAATATTGTGGAAGGCAATGCTTACTCTTTTGCAGACACCTGGTATCGTTTCTGTTTATTTTTTCTTCAAAAAGTGTGTGATTTGGTTTTTTTAGTCAATATTTGTGTTTTTGTTCTTTTTTCTGTGAGCGTCTAACGTTTTCTTTTTATATGCACATGTCCATGAGTATCTTTTGAATATCGTTTTGGTTTTTTTTGTATTTACTACATTATATTGAAGGGACTTTTTTGTCTTTATCTTTGTTATGACTGTTATCATATAAATATACATACAGCGTGTTAATCTTTACGTTTATCGTTTGTTTTGATGTAGAATTAAACCGACATTAGAAAAAGCAAAAGTTGCATTCTTGATGTTAATTGGCTTCGGTGGATTTTCTGTGCTGCTAGCGATCATTCACAATGCCATTAGAAAGCACGTGTTCCACGACTCCCATAATCTTGATACTGCCTTTGATGCTGGCGGAAGAGTTACACTGAGTCTAACAGCCGTCACTGTGACGTCACAAATGCTTTGGCCGGCAGATTTTCTCTTCGGGGCTACGATATCAATGAAAGTAATGTATCGTCTATTTCAATTTTAATATGAATTTAAAACTCTCATTAAAATAATCGATGTGTAAATATCTTATGAAGCGTGTGAAGTTTAAATCACATCTTTGCTTTTATCTTTCGTTTTGTTGCATCTGGAATTGCATACTTTCAATGTTGACAATAAGTTTTTTACCCAGGATCCACAATGGAAGGTTTTAAACCTTAATAAGAGCCACTCCTTATGAATATTACAAAAATCTTCATCTTGATACCATTAATCAATTCACTAAGAATTATTTTTCATATGTGTTCATACTGCTATTTTGAGATTCGTCAAAAAGCAATGTTGCGGTGCTGGTCAACAAATGTTACAACATGAGTTTGGCGGACAAGAAGAGGCATGGCAAGAGGAACTGAATTTAAGCAAAGAGAATATATATATCAACAAGGACGATGAAATAAAGAACGACATTGCTGTCTATCCTCTTGAAATTCAGGTCTTTTTTTATTTTGGGGGTAAAGTACTTATTTATAGTACTGTTGGGTCAGTAGAAACTATATACGGGAAAGATTTCAAAGTCAGAGATAAAAAAAACCGTAGTCTACATCATCTCTTATTTAAGTAAATTAATGTGATATATTTGATCACTTGTTCCCTGTGATAGATTCAGTGTATAGGGGGAACAAAAGCAAATGTTATTCAATCAACAATAAGCGGCACGACTCCCCCTTGTTATTTCAGCCTCTAAAATTGCACATAGAAACACATGTCGTTAATATCCATTGACCTGCCATACCAACCAATAGAACAGAAAAGCTTGAAACGAACGGTACCAGATGCAGCAAATACCGTATTCAGGGATATTTTCTGTGCAGTGTAATTTTCTCTATTTTTGCTTTTGTAAAATTGCAACTTTCCACACTGCAGTAAAATAAAACAACTCTATATAATTGAATAACACTAAACATCGACCGCAAATTAACTCTTCAATGGAGAAAACACAACTCTTTATTAAAAGATAACACCTCACGTCGACCGAAAATTCAACACTGCAGTGAAGATAAAACAACTCTAAATACAGAAAATAGGCAACACATTTCGTCGACCGCATTTTCAACAATGCACGAAAGCATCATAACAACACGAAATATACACTGCGTGAATTCAAAGTTGTTAACAGTACATGGTATTTTTTCTTCTTGGAATGGGCTATAGAATCCTAAGAAGGCGCGAGCGGTAAAAAAGGACAAACGTTAAATAGTCCGTGTTTATTTAGATATCAAATTAACATTTAATTCAACCGATTTTTTGCTTGCCATGCATCTTCTTTTACATCTCATTTCATCTATAATTGATATTTAGCAACAGCTACCCATGTGTAATTGCCATGATACATGGCACATAGTACCGGCATCATATTACGCACCAAGAGGTACATGTAATTAATCAACTTGGCACACTTAATGACACGATATGACTCTGTCAATACTAAAATGCAATCTGAAACATGCTTCCGATTAATATGATATTTATAAGAGGAAAGAGCCAATACTCTGTATGGGACACAATCTCACCTTTAAACTTTTAAGTAACATCTTGTTGTTTCATTTAACAATATGAAACACAAGTGGCGTACACATCAATAAGGTTCTTTTTTCCACGTATGATAAATATTTACGATAAAAAAAATTATCGAGTCAAACAGTAGAAAGACAAATTTCAATAATGTAAACACATTCTTTCAGACCGGTCTTGGTGGACCATTGTTCTATGCTATTGGTATAGTCCTCGACATTCTTCTGTTTCCAATGCTATCGATTTGCCTGAAGACAAGGGCACCTGGCGCAAAAACGTTCCTACAGGTATGTTTTAAATGTTATCTGATTCTGTCTTCTAATTCTTCAAAAGTAGTTTGATGTTTTCGGTGCACATTAAATCCATTCATTCCTTTTCAACTTAACTATAGTACTACGTTTATCTTTCAGTCCTACATCTGCACAGATGACTTTGTATATCTTGATGTGTATTTTAAGACGAATGACTTCTAAATCAGAGAGATTTGCAACCAATGTAATGCCAACAAAAACATCCAATGGCAATAAAACACATAGCCACAGAGTAACAAATTTTGACTTCATACAACGAATGAATGGTTTGGTAAATCTAATTAACGAGACCCCAACCTTCCCAATATACTCACAGAGATTTGGACCTTAAACACAAAATTCCGTACATTGTTTTATTTAAATAAACCTACTTAGCATTCAATCGTGACTCAACAAGCGCACAATACATGGACAAGAGCGGCCGTTCGTGTATAAATATATGTATGGTTAACTTGAGTGAAAGACAACCATGGCACATAAGACAGGATGGATGAGAATATTAACACACATACATCAACAATCATGAGATATGAATGGGCAGAAGAACAAAGCCTACCCACAGAAGACCATTAATCTAATATAATATATAAAATAAGTTGACCAAAAGACTCATTGACTGAATTGATTAATTAATTAATTATTATATCCAATAATTCATAAACAATTGAGCTTAGAGAATTTATTAATTGATAACAGAAGATTCAAGTGACTGACTGGATAAACTATGAAAAGTGCTGAGTGGCTGAAAGCAGGTTTTTCCATTGAACTTAGTGTAAAAGCATTGTCTATTCTTTAAGAATTATGTGTAACATCAAAATGTGTTTATTTGTGTGAAGAAAATTAACTCTCTCCTAAAGTGTGTGATACGTGGACGATTTCAATATATGGAATGGGGGACATAAGTGTCAAAGTATTTCTTCATTTTTATAAATTAAAACAAACTCGTTCATTAGAAATTGCGTCTGTATAAATTGTCTAAAACATCACAATAAGTGTATCCGTGTGCAGACAATCTGAATGTGAGAGATCTTTCAGGGGCTTTCCTAGGCTATTAGATTATTAGATTGAAGCACCACTTTCCCATCACAATGGCGTATATTTCTACTCACTAAGCTCGCGGAGACATGTCATACCAACCCGATTTCAAAAATAAATTCATCAATTCAATCAGTCAGTATTTTCATTATAATATTTTCTATTGAAACATTATCTCTAATCACGATTAAGGGATGTTGGGGGAAATACGTTAAGAAAATTTCTATTTCGAATGCACATCAATTTATAGATGAGCTCGATCTTCAAACTTTAAATATTTTCTATTGTATTTCTTGTATATTTGCTTATTTTCAGATTGTCTACACTCGATTTGGTAATCGCGCGCATGCAGTTTTTTGTTGTTTTGCATTGTTGTCAAATATTGTAACTCTTACTGCACTGATTTTAGCTGGGAAAGCTACATTACAAGTACTGGTCAGAGATATATCTGATGAATTCATGGTTCTCATTCTTGCAGTCCTGTTTGGTTCCTACTGCTTCGTCGGAGGTTTAGGAACAACATTTTATATCTCTTATTTCAACACAGCATTGGCCTTTATAACAGTTTTAGTTTTCATAGTTAAAGTCAGCGTAACGGGAACTAATAGTGAACATGTCAATTTTGAAGCCATGTACGAAGCTATGAAATGTGTTGTTGGGCCAGAAGGGAATTACGAAAATTCACTTCTAACATTTCGTTCGCGAACTGGTATTATCTACGGCTTAATGTTTTTTCTGATGTCAACTGGTCTAAGTTTCTGTGATCAGGCTAACTGGCAGAGTCGAATCGCAGCAAAACCTTCACAGGGAGTTCTTGGATTTTTCATAGCCGCTTTTCTATGGTTTACAATACCTACTGCATTTTCGATGATGACTGCGATGACGTATATGGTAAAGAGTTATGAAAATGGAACGCACCTGCTCAGTTCATTTGATATTGATTCAGGTGAGCTACAAAAGAGTTAACAAAGACAAAAAATTATAATACCTGAATTGAAATAGAAAGAAAAAACATATGTTTGGAAAAATCTTGTTTGAAAGTCACGGGTCTAATTGCTGCGCAACCGACAACTTAGAGCCGCTAACGAAGCTAAATTTGGGTTAGATTTAAATAAATAAATGCCAAGTGGCCAAAGAGGGGACCTTCAAAACTAAGTCAATGTAAAATAACATAATTCTCATAAGACCCGTTTGGTAATTTATGCAAAATTGCAGTGATTCCAATATAAATATTACTCAAACTTTTTTCCAAATCCTCAATTTTACATCATGTATTTGTGTAGCAGACGCACGTACGTTGCAATGAACTATCTAAAATAATTAGTTTTTTTACTAAAGTATGTCTATACTTAAATAGCTTTAGTCTCATGTATGTATATTTTTGTACAAACGATATCAAGTTGAATCATAAACAAACTATATCTGATTTTAGAGAGTAGTACAAGTACCAATAACTAATAGAGGTCCTGGTTGACTTAGCCTCATGAATTAACAGTAGGGCAGTTGTATGTGCAAAGACTGATTTGTTAGTATGTGAATGTGTATAATATTTTTAGGATATATTTCACCTTATGTGATGGAGCAACTGATGGGTGCCACTGGTGGTTACCTCCTTATAACCATGGTGACGATGGCGCTAATGTCCACGGGATCTGGTGAAGTAATGGCGATATCATCTATACTCATATATGATATCTATAAGACACATATAAATCCATTTAGGTATGTTCCTTACACTTCTCTTTGAGTTAGTGCTAATATTTTGTTACCCTGACGTTGATGTTTGCTGGACATAAGTAGTCTTCGTGTGAGGGTACATAATGTAGACAGGTAGTATAAAGCACAATTAGGTATGACACACACTTTCTCGTTCAGCTTGTGAATCACGTGAAACCTTTGTCGTGGTATTGTAAAATAGTAACCAATATATGTACACTTATGTTGTTAACCTCATTAAAAATTACAGTCGAGATACAAAATTAAAACATACAGAAACTCTTTTCCTTACAAAATGTCAATACTTTTATTAAAACTATGAAAAATTTATTGATAATTAAAAAAGGGTTTTATGTTATTTCTAAAACACTGCCTTGTTATTCGACACCTCCTTATTCTACTGTTATGTTCTCATTTAAAACATTCAAAAGGATAAGTGAACTTGACCTCTTAACCTTAGAAAAACAATATATTTTAAGTGAATATAGGGAAGGAAATTTCGAGCAATTTCCTTCAAAACCCCATTCAACAAATCAAGTTATAATAATTCAATAAACTGAGTATACAGTAGTAATACGAAAAACCAAGATGGTAATGTAAATATGTATATGAATTAAAGCAAGAAGAAATATGATCAATGGACCAATGTTATTCATAAACAAACAGTAGCTTCATACAAAAAGTCACCACCAGAATAAACTTGCAAAGTGAGATTGGAATTTAAAAATGTCACTGATGAGCATGCAATTTCTGAGGCACAACGTTGAATGGTTTATAAGTCATCTTTTGTCAACAACTATATTTGAATTACGATTGTTTAACAGCCTCTGATTTTATTTTTTTATCCAGGAAATTATTGACTCCGACGAGTTGCCAACTCTGTGGCGAGGAAAAAGTTGCAAGATGTTTTAACTCACAGAATGAAACTGAAGTAATTGATCAATGTATTTGTAAATCAGCAGAAGATTGCAGAGAATGTAAGGACGACATAAAGTTAAGAACTTCACAGAGTAAAACCTATGGTATGACATACTCATGTAGAGTGCATGGCCTCCTTAGACATTATGAAGATTTGCTGATTCAACACAAAAGCTGGTGCATCGTGTGGGTAACCATTTGTGTGATTCCATATGGGCTTATCATTTTGTCATCCGGAATCAACTTAAATTGGGCTATGTTTACACTAGAAACACTGTTAGGTCCGTTTTTGGCTCCGTTAGTACTTACTATAACATGGACCAAGTGCACATCGTCTGGTGTTATAGCTGGTACGTATAACAATATATTGTTGATTTGTTATGGGTTACTATTTAAGTGATTTGCTTATCTAGGCTGTGCATCAATGTCTTATCTATTCTTAATAAATGCAGCGTTCGTTGATGACGGTTGATTCGTTGCTAAGCTAGATATCTTCGACGAGGTCCCCTCACACACAGAATTGCTTTTCGTGTCTTTTAGGCATTCAAATTTGTGACAATTTCAATTTGCAAGTTTGTATTTTCATGAGCTAATAACAGAAACTGACTATGCATATTATTGAAATGATAGTAAAATTAAACCAAATACTAGTAAGCAAAATGAAAAAAATAGAAACCAGTACGAATTCTGTATGAAATAAACTGGGTAGTTTGATAAAACTTATAAAATTAGAGTAGCACAACATGAATCTTAACAAAGTCAGTTCTAGACTTACTCATTCGAAACATGACAAAAAAACAACAATAAATGCGTCATTTAGTTGTCGCACAAAAATAGTCACTTAAAATGGCTAATAAGATATCGCACGAATACTTAAACCACGTAATAAATCAAATAATGACTTTTTCCATTCATTTTTATTTCCTGCATTACAGAGATATACATGTAGATATAAACATGCACATATGTTATTATAAGACAACACGTTGTTCATAAAGTAATGTAAAATAATGTAAAAAAAGAGAAGCAGATACATATCAACGTCTATATATTCATGAGCACAGTAACAGTTACGTGAGTTGTAAGATTATATCAATTCATTGTGAATTCAATAATATTAATTAACTGATAACTATAGTAAATACATATATTTCAATTCTTAAGTGCTCTCTCTCTCTCTTTCTCTCTCTTAGGGAATGCATAATTGTTATGTGGGTAATAAACGCCTTTATAATTTAGACTTTATCGATAAGGATACAAAAAAATGCAATCTGAATCATGCCTCCGATAAATGTGATATTTATAAGAGGAAGGAACCAAAACTCTGTGTGAATTACCCCGTCGCGTTTTGTAAAGGATGTTTTTACAGTGTCTGAACTACATAGAAGGCACAAATCACACTCCTCTGTCATACAATTTTAACATAGATTTGTAATCAACATCGTGCTCTCTTGTCTAAACTTCATTATACTGTCACTGTTATATAATAATTAATTTTAGAACAAAACTTTGCTTTCGATATCCACATAAAATCACTTCATGCATCAGTTTATTGCATTATCCACTTCCTTAACATTTAATTCTTGAAATGAGGTATTGACCCCCTTTAATTCATACTATAAGCTTGCTGTTAATGCCAAATTAAAAATCTTGCTTTCAATTGGCTTAAAGAAATCAATTTAAGAAAAGTTAATGAGCTATTAAAATAGTAAGTAGTGTATGTTTATCCCCTTAATTTTCAATCAATAAAAATGGTTTGTCAGCATACATAATTATAATTTAAACGCATCTAAAACATAATACAGTGTAAGTTCTTATAAGCACTCGTGCAAATATCAGATATCTGCCGCACTCGTAATTAGCATTTGATATTTAAAACAAAATACACTGAATACTATATTTACATAATAACTGCTGAAAATAAACGGATGGGCTATAATTATAAAAGTAAATATTATTTTCAAAAGGACAATTCATAAGTACTGTTATCTCTTTGTTTTTGTAGCATAACCCCTTACTTGATTGTTTTATTCACAGGCAGTGTGTGTGGACTTTTGGCAGATATTGCTGGAATTCTGATTGTGGCGTCAACTGTTTATGACGACGGTTTAGATAACTTCATGGTCAATACTGCTGCTGACTACAGTTTACTAGGGGGGATTAGTGCTGGTATATTTGTCAGTGTGGTTGTCACTGTGATCGTTTCACTCCATACTCATAATATCAATTCAAAAGACGAAGCTGAACGAGAATGGGAAAAAACATTATCAATTGACAACCCTTTAAATCCATGGCGACTGTTATATAAAGATGAGCTTTCAGATGTACCAAGATCAGTGAAGTTGACTGCTAAGCATATGGCAGTTGTTTTTAAGAAAGCTCGTAGAGTTGCGTACATAGGTGGCGCTTTTTGCGTGACACTTTTCCTTGTTGTACTACCAGCAGTTATGTTGAGTTTCGATGTGCTGACATTCGGCCAGTTCAGTGTATGGATCAAAGCATGTCAGTATTGCTGTATGGTAGGAGCCGTCTTTGCTATAATAGTACCACCGATTGAGGAGTTTGTCCAAATTTATTGCTTTTATCAACACAATTCAAAGAAAAAGCTTGTAAAAGATCAAACTTTGGATAAAGCTCACAACAATTTGCAAACAGCATGTATATAAGATCAATTCAATATATGAAAGTTTACTGAAGTATATACATGGATACATAGCCATATGTAGAATTATTGTGGTGCATATTAAACAGGTGTAGTGTTAACCCTTACATATAATCAATATTAGGTATTCATGTAGCAATAAATATCAAAATATAAAATGGTTTGATACCTCTTAGCGCTGCGTCATACACTAATATTATGTGCGTCCATGTGTCTCCCTGTGATATCTGGTATACTTAGTCATTATGTGTACTCTCTTATTCATCTCTAAAAACCTTCTAGGACTGACTTAACAAGCCAGTCCAAAATTGCTCTAGCTTTACAAAAGTCCTGCTTATGTAACAAGTGTACACCTAAATTGTGGACACGACAATGTTTGCAGTATTGTTGGGGTTGTCCCATCTCAACACCACACCCTTGTTTACTCGAATTTTATTTCCTCCTTAGAGTCCGTTGAAGGAAGTTGATTCGAAGCTTGGTTTTTGGTCATTGGTTAGGATATCTCACTTATTTGGTTGACACAACTTCTATATTATGATCATTTTGGTCGCCCGTCTAAGTTCACAAATTCAATCTGGTGAATACTTTTTGATGCGGCTATTATTTAACTATTTTGTCATTTTTTTCTGTTCCTGAGTTCTTCTTTCCTCTTTGGACAACACATAGCTCTTCGGGGTTAATCCAATCATCAAGCTCAAAATATGCCCAGTAAAACCGCCCAATTATATTCATCATATGAGGATTTCAAATTTAATTGTTTATAAAAAAGCCCAAAGCTTCAGCAAACAAATGTAAAAGAACATTGTAGAATTAATTATAGTTAATATATGTAATTGTAGATGTTACCACTTTTTGTTGGTCTACTGTGTATACGTATTAGTATCCTTTTTTATCCTTTTTTGTAATCAGAGAGTATCGAACCATGCATCAACACTCTTCCCCGTTGTCGTGTCTGTTCCTATGCAGCCTATTTCTGTATCGCCAAATATCAAACCCACTTTGACCTTCTGGTTTCGCTTGTTCTTCTTATCTAGCATTTTTACTGTGATTTTTCCTAGGAGAGAACATCCCTTGTCTGTGACGTACTTAGGACTTTGTTTTGTTGATGTGTAGATGTGTAGGGTCATCTGTTCTAAATTTGAACTTACAGGATAAAGGTCATCACTCTCCACTACCTCACCTATCCTGTAGGTTTTGTTTACTTCCGCTAGTTTGTTGAAAACATCTTTGCAATAGGGTACCCCGTCAATCATTTCACGTTTCTGCTCGTCGTGATAGTCTTTTAAGAAGTATTCATACACTCGTGTGCCATACGTGAGTTGTGCTACTCGCTCCGTCACAATATTGGGATTTTGACCATACAAAACAGCTCCCTTCAGCACTGCAAGTCCTGTGTCTTCGGGAACAACTACTCTTATGTTTGGAAAGGCCTGTTTAATTGCATCCTGTATTATAAAAGATTCAGCAAATCCACCCACCAGGATAATATCAGCTAAACCTTCGGCCACGGGCAAGGACGTTAACTTCTTTATGTGTTGGATGGTTTCCTCCGTTGCTTGATCAAAAAATCCTATAACAATAGTTTTGTCAATACGCAAACTACCACGCTTTAGATCAACTTTACCGGCATATTTAGATTCAAATATCACCGCATTGGTTAAATCTTTACCAGTGTGCTTTCGATAAATTTCTGAAATGTGCCCTGGCAGTTTAATCAAAATCCTGTTTGACTTACTGTCTTTCCTTATACCTCTCTTCTTTGCTTCAATTTCACGTTCAAGGTCTAAATAGTCAAATTTGTAATGCTCATTCAAATCTTTGAGGGTCTCCTCGCCAACTAGTTCGCGAATAAAATCAAAAAAGGCGCGGTTAATCGTTAATCCTCCCCAGTCTCCGCCTGTAGCCTTATGCAGTTCCCTAAGTGTACGTTCAGGTAAAACCTCCCTCATGGTTATATCAATGGTACCACCTACAATGTACATGCACTGAGTTAATAACTATGCTAGCCACTGACGATCCATTCATTAGGTAAAAGTCATGTTTATGTATAATTTGTTATCTGAAATAACGAGACATTGAGTAGACTGATTATAATTAGAAAATCACATGTTGTGAACGTGTGCAAACCAGTAGATGCCTTATTTCAAAGGATCGTCAATACAGTTGACCAAGAGCATACATGTGTAAGGGCAGAATGAAAGTAAAGTTCAATGACATATGGAAATATAAAATTGATAAACAATTAATAAATCAAACCCCGACAACTAAAACACGGTCAAAAATTAACAGTGTTAAGGTTTAAATCGGGTTAACGTCGCCTTTATGCCAATTGTGTCATATTACACAATGAAAGCAAAGGAAGAGAAAACGATAGCAACAGAAACGGGAATTAAAAATAAAAATGAAGAAAGAAGTGGTTGAAGATGGACCAAATGTAATGTTATTATCGCCTACTACTCTGCAGGTGGAAGCCGTTGTATCCAGGAGTTGTCAATATTCAT
>JAUMGZ010219329.1:15000-21843 GCA_032359645.1 Pododesmus macrochisma
GCACATGTAACTTACAGTTATTCATAGTTGATTTAGGCGTAATCCTATATGTGTAACAAATGCGGAAAGTCTCAAGACACTCTTACATATCAACATTTACATGAGTGCATTGCTAAGAACACACTTACATATTAATACTTACATGGGAACCATTTATAGCATACATTTACATGGGAACACTGTTCAGAACACACTTACATATTAATATTTACATGGGAACCATTTATAGCACACTCTTCTATAACGCCATTTACATGGGTACACTCTTTCATATTAATACATGTACTTACATGGGAACCCTTTATAGGATGTACACTCTTACATATCAATATTTACATGGAAACCATCTATAGGACCTTACATGTCAACATGTTCGTGGGTAAAATGCTCAGAACGCTCTTACATATTAACGTTAGAAGCTCACAATCCTCAGATACGCTTAAACATAAACATTTGTAAACACGGATACGATGTTTGGGGCGCCATTGTCATAAATATACCTTGGTTCTGCGATTTGCATATTGTCAATATTTTGACAAAGTCCATCGTCGTCGTCATCGGCGCTCATTCTGTTGCTCATAATGAATGTTTTCGTCCGTCCCTGCTTGTTGTGTACCAACGCTTATATATATAAGACAGTGTTTTTATTTACTTCCTCGTTTACTATCAGCTGAATAGTATATGTTCTTTTGTTGACATGGAAAGGTGTACATGTCAGTAGGTAGAAAATATATCCTATATATTATGTTTATGTTATAACAGACGTATCGCTATGTTTGATATTGAACGACAAAGGTTAAACGAGATAAGAGTATAACATTCTAAAACATATTTATTTGTATGTGTTGTTACCCGTCGTCTATGTAATATCGTTATACATGCTACAATAATCTAATGTGCTTTATCATATAATGATGCGTCGTCTGCTAAGCATAACACACATTGAAGGTATAAATTAAGGTACAGTTTAATTGTGTTTACAGTAGTGGCAACTTAAATATGTGAATATTCTCAATAATTAGCTTTGACGTATTAGAGCTACATTTTTGTACGAGTTGTTTTTCTTTTTATTCTTCTCCAATAATACTGAAACGTTGTTCGATATTTGTTTCTATTCTACTGCATTTTATTTAACTATGCATTTGCTGTTGACGATATAGATATTCGATTTTGTTAAATCAATATTATTCCTAACTGAACCTTTATATAGGTAAGACGTTCATGCTTAGAAACGTAGAGATATTAAAGAAGAAGACAGAAAAGAAGGTAAAATATCACAAGTTCACCGTGAATGAGAATGAGAATAAAAAAAATGACCTTAGAGTTGTCTTTTAATGTATTCATATATAAAACAAGAAGAAATATGATCAACAGAAAAAAAGTTATTGACAAACAAACAATAGCTGCATCAAAATGTCGCCACCAGAATGAACTAGCAAAGTGAAACGGACGGGCCCCCTGACCCGAAGTCAAGCTCCAAATCAACCGTCATCAACGGACTCGAAGGGGAAAATTAATTAAGAATAGACAATATCTCGATAAATCAAAGCTCTGAAGCTAAATGGGAAGGGGGAAATCACAAAAATCCCACCCCACCAATACTATAAAACAGTCTTGCCAACATTTAAGATATGCACGCAGTCAAAATAGGAATTTTTCAACGTATTCCTCTGGATACGTGTTTCGGACAAACCAGTCCTCAAGTAAAGGTGACATTATAACATATATATATACACCATCAAACAAGAGGTTTATTTAGCCTGCATGCCGACCTTGATACAGCAACATTATTATTCAATTCTGTATTCGACCACCATATTGTATTCACATATCATTTTACCACGGGTTAGGCCTTTGGCGAATTCAATCATCCATACTACAATGACCTGAATTTCTTCTAGAAAGATACTTTCTGTCACATGTTAACAAGTGATATGTAGAACTTACATTGGTAGCCGTTTTTACATTTGATTTTTTATGACATCACGTGTTCGGGTTCGTGAATTTTGTTTTCAATTTCAAAATATTTTATTGACAAATGCAAATACA
The DNA here is from genome assembly GCA_032359645.1 of Pododesmus macrochisma. Classification (NCBI taxonomy): domain Eukaryota; kingdom Metazoa; phylum Mollusca; class Bivalvia; order Pectinida; family Anomiidae; genus Pododesmus; species Pododesmus macrochisma. The sequence continues at coordinate 17,050 of JAUMGZ010219329.1, forward strand.
GTAATAACAAATATAATTTATACATATAATTTATACATTAAAAAATAGTCAAAAGGATAGAACAACAGGCTAAATAAGTCCAAATTACGTACTTGCAGCATAACCATGATTATTGTAATCAAAGGTATTGATAATATTACTATGCATAATATTATTATACACATATAGGTGATAGCATGTATTCAACATAAAGTTGTGAAATAGACTCATCACTTAGTGTGACTACCGAGATAACTTATGAACGAAAGACACGTTGGTTTTTTCCGTAAATGTATACAAATAAAAGCATATTAGTGAAATCATGTTTTCAATTCTTAAAGTTATATATCGGAAAAAACAGTTCTGTTTATAGCTAAAACAGGACTATGCATTCCGAGAGAGAAAAAAGTTTTAAATCAGAACAGTGTACTGTAGTCCAAGAATTTCATGATTAAATATTTGATTTTATAAGAACGGAGATGTTTAGTGTGTATTAAGTATATCTTTGTGTAACCCTGCCTTTGGCAGGTAGAGCAAGACTGACAGAGACTCTTTATGGGTTTATGTTCTTTATTACAATTACAATTTATATACGAAAGACCTACAACAGACAGAAATAGAACGTAAACGACAATACAACATACCGACATGCTCACGACACTTGCATACTTTATCTTAACTCAATTAACTGTAACAGTAATAAATCTAAACTATATTGATCATAAACTGATATTATACATATACATATATTGAAAAGGATAGGTACATACCAAATAAGCTTTGGGATCAAACCCCATCCACTGCCAGTTGTAGAGTGAACTGGTCAGTGGGAGGGTCACATTGACCAGCGGGAATTGGCGGGAATACGGTAAGAATAAGCATGCAGTATATGGTCAGTGGTCAATAGTTAACACTGGTCTGTCTAGCAGTCGGTCCCAATACAGCATAACATAGTCTATATAACAACAACAGTAAACAACACATGACTGCTTTAACACCACAATACATTTAAATCACATGGGTTACATACGCCCCTTCTTGGGAAAAATGTCTCCTGACATTTAATAATATATTGATTACATTTATATATTTATAACACTATTAAGTTTTACAGTTCAAGCTGTAGTAATGTTGTTAATGCTTATATTAAATGACGCCATTTCTGAAGCATAATCGATCAAATTTCTTGAACCTGCCACACAATATATAAAACACTTGTTTCATTATGATTAATCACATTGAAAAATATTTAAAATAAGAATATCATATTTATCTGTTAAAGGATTATTATTGCACATCAGTATCAATTACCATGAGGTCACACAACTGAATTAAAGCAAAACGAAATGCTTTAATAATTATTGAACAATTTATTGCTACAACATTACATATATTAAAGTAATAAATCAGTAAAATTTGATAAAACGTAACAAAATAAGTATCACACAAAGATTTCAGAGTCCTGGTGACCTGTAACCTTGTGCGCCATTGCCCACTGCCCATACAGATCAGGTGGGCTGCGATTCCGTTGTGGTCTAATGGGGACTTGGATCATTGGCTGGTCCAATGGCCTTGAACCTGAATCGCTCAGTGACTGTGATAATCTACCCGTTGAAGTCGACAAAAACATACTGTCCGTTTCGTTGATCCCAGTAGATACACCACAAGGTTATATTACGCTTCCTCTTTTGAGGAATAATGTACCGCGGGATGTCTGATTCGTCACTGCTTGTATCAAAGGTTCAGATACCTGAGGTTCAGTCAATACCGGTTTTGGCTGTGTAACCACTTGCTTTTTAGGCACTTGCCTATTATTATGATGATCTCCATTGCTACAGATATCAGATGGCAGAGCGTTAAAAGGTAAAGGCATATTTCTATGAAGAGTTCGGATGGTCCCTTTCCCGGACTCCCTATTTACCTTATATACGGGAATGTCACTATTTGGTATATCTACCACAAAATATGTTTCCTGCTCCCATCGATCAGCAAGTTTGTTTTTATCTTTGAGACCTATATTTCTCACAAGAACTCGGTCACCTAGATCTAAATTAGCCTCGGAGACTTTTACCTTTAGATCATATCTCTCCTTGTTATGAGCGGCGTTCTTGCTAGCCTCAAACTCCGCTGCCCTATAGGCATATTCAAGCCGTTTTCGTAACTGATCAACATATGAGTTATGATCACCAACTGTAGTATGTTCTGGATTAATGCCCAAGAACACATCTACTGACAAACGGGGGTGCCAGCCAAACATTAAATAATGGGGAGAGAAGCCGGTAGCATCAATCCTGGTAGCATTATACGCTCGTACCAGCGGAGCGACATAAGACATCCAGTTAGCTTTTATTGTCCTCCTCTAATGTTGCCAGCATTTTAAGGAGAGTCTGATTCATTCTTTCACAAGCACCATTACCCTGGGGATGATAAGGAGTAGTACGGGTCTTATGAACCTGAGCGATCTCACAAAGTTCCTTAATGACTTTGCTTTCGAAATTCCTGTCTTGGTCACTATGCAACTAGTACTGTTCAGCGAAACTATAGAACAGTATGAAGTGTTCATACAGAGCCTTAGCTGTTGTGTGAGCACTTTGATTTCGACAGGGGATCGCCTGAGCATACTTAGTAAAATGGTCAGTAATAACTAATATGTGCTCATATATATGCCACGAAAGACAGAGAAAATCCATACATACTAATTCCATGGGATTGGATGTATGAATTGGAATCAATTCAGCTCTAGGCCTCACTAGGGTCTTTAGTCTAATGCACCTACCACAGTTATCGACTTTATTGTTCACATCTTTCACAAGACCTGGCCAATTAAAATCGCTGCTAAATAATACTTGATAATTGCGTTCACTAGGTCTAAGGCTACGGCATGCATATACAATTACTCTCTCTATTCCGTCCTGTTTTTGATATAGGACTACCCCGAGCCCTTGACCACTCGCATCGGTATGCAGTATAAAGGGCATTTTGTATTCTGTGTAAGCTAATATTGGCGGTCCAATCAGTTTCTTTTTAATCGTAACGAAGGCCAGTTTCTGGGAATCACCCCAGGACCAAACAATTGGTTTTGATTTAGCCTTTTTAGACTGGTTGTTGGTACCATGACCCCTCAATAGAGCATACAGTGGTTCTAATTCTTTTGAGTAGTTTTTATAAATCGTCTGTAGTACCTAAAAAAACCACGAAACTGACGAAGCTCTTTTAGGTTTTTTTGACTTGGCCAATCTCTGACAGCAGATAGTATTTCAGGGTATGTTGAAATACCCTTTTCAGATATAACATGGCCAATATAAGAAATTGAGGTCTTAAAAAACACACATTTTGATGGTTTTATCTTTAGATCATGTTGTGCGAGCCTACCAAAGACAAATTCTAGGCGTTCTATATGCTCTTCAAACGTTTTAGAGAAAATGAGGATGTCATCAAGAAAAACTAAGCATTCTCGCAAATCACTCTCACCCATACATTTCTCGAACAAACGTTGAAATGGCGAGGGCGCGTTGGTAAGACCAAACCCAATACGATTAAACTCATAGAACCCTAGGTTACCAACAGTAAATGCTGTTTTTTGGTTTATCTTTCTCCTCTATTTCAATCTGCAAATAGCCAGATTTCAAGTCTAACTTACAGTAGTATCGTGAGCCACACAGAGGTTCAACAACATCGTCAAATCGGGGAAGCGCATACGTGTCTTTTCGCGTACGGCTATAAAGCATACGGTAGTCAATGCAGAAATGCAAAGAACCATCACGCTTCCTAACAAGCACAACATTGGAAGATTAAGGGTTTTCTGACTCATTTTAGCAAGACAATTTTGTATTATTATTGGGTATGGTTTTTGTCCATCATAACCATCGTGCATTGTTGTCACCGTTGCCCCATTGGCTCTATAACTTTGATTTACTGTCTTGTCTATTTAAAATTAATTCTTCTCTTGCGTCCATTAATGACAGCAGCTACGAGCAAGATCTGGGGTTCGCGACGGGGTTATTCACACAGAGTTTTTGCTCCTTCCTCTTATAAATATCATATTTATCAGAGGCATGATTCAGGTTGCATTTTTGTATTCTCTGATAACTCCAGCATCAAACATATTCTTAACTTGTTGACGAACTTCGTCGTACATGTCAGGAGGTACTCTTCTATATGGTTGCTTGAAGGGAGTATCATTTTCAAGAACTATCTTATGCTTGACGAGATCTGTATTGCGCAAGTCTTTAAAAACAGTGGAGAAAATATGACTCCATTTCACCCAGACTTGTCTTACCTTCTGTAACTGTGTATTTGATATGTTTGACACCCAGTTGTTCAGGTGTAGACTTGAGTTATCAGCTTTCTGATTAACCTCTGACATAGATGCCAAGATGTCTACAACCTTAACCTCTGAAATATTACACAGATCTACCCTAGGTCTAATGGCTATAGATTTTGCAGAAATATTGCTAATTTTCACAGGAATTCTCATGAAATTAGCAGACTGGTTGATTTCAACAACTCTCGGACACACTGTATAGCCCTAACCTGAATCAAAGTTTTCGGTAACAACTTCAAATATATCTTTGTTGACACCACGAGCTAAACCACTAATAACCACGGACTGGTAAGGTTCCAATGTAATGGGGTTTTTTATTTATTGATTTCACAGTAAATGTGGTACAATTTAAACAATCAATACCAAATTGCCATTCAACAGGTATTTTAACATCAACTCCATTTGCAACTAAATTCTTACATAATCTTAAAACATTTGTACCCACAATAACTGGACAATTTGAATTAAACTCAGTATCTGGAACTACCAGT